>PVJH01006069.1:0-105397 GCA_004026705.1 Nesogale talazaci
TAACTGAGTAAAAGCCCTATTGATGCCACAAACAAAAACTGAACTATTAAGGGCACATAAGGAGCCGGTATCATTAACAACACTAGAACTAGAAACAAATCCCGCCATTTCTACAAAATCTCACAAGTATTGTTCAGGACTCTTCCTCTTCCTCCCTTCTTGTATTTATCCCTGTGGGTGTGGGATGTTGGCCCCTTCCGCAGCCTGTTCTCTGCCATGCCCACTTCTAGAGAGGGAGCCCATCTGACTCTAGCTGCTTCCAGCTCTGTAGCTCTCTCTTTTCTTGCATCCTTCCATGCATCCATGCTGTCCTACAGGGTGTTTTGTGGTAGGAACTGCTTGCCCACTCAGGTTTCTGTGAAGACTAGACCAGTACTCTACCCTCCCCAACCCCGGGTAGATTAGTGCCCTTTTCCCACTGCTATCCTTTCTTTTTTGAACTCCCTTTTATCTCCCTATCCCCTCTACCACCTCATCTTTCTCTCATTACTGTGTTGCATCCAATGTGTACCTCCCTGATATTTGATTTTTTTATTATTAAAATAACAGATTAAAATATCACACAATGAAGAATGTAGGCTGAGCCCCAGTGGCATAATGGTTGAATGTGGGACTGCGGCCCACTGGTTTGGCAGTTCAAATCCAGTGGCAGCTCTCCAGGAGCAAGGCTAGGTAGATCCCACCACCACCAGAGGGTAGTGATGCCCAATCCCCCATAAAAAATGAAGAATGCATTGTGCAATATATATAAAAGGATTTGGTCAGTCCAAGTTGACTAGATAAACAAATCCAGAGACTCCCCTATGTGTGTAAAACAGATTATCATATCCAAAAGCAATTGTATATTGAGAAAATATTCCCAGCAAGTCCAGATCATGTATATAATTCTGATATTAGACCATATGTCCAATTCTAACCTGTGGATTCCTCCTTAGACTCACAAAGCTTGTGCAAATGATACCAAATAAAGGAAGCTCACTGCCTGGAGAGTGAAAAGTGAAGTGGATCCCATGGTGCAGAAGCATCTTCAGAGGTCTGACTGTCATCAAGTGGCCTTCAAGTGGCTTCTCAGCTGTAATGTGAAGGAGAGTGAGAGAGATGATAGAGAGAGAGATAGAGATGTGTGTGTGTGTGTGTGTGTGTGTGTGTGTGTGAGAGAGAGAGAGAGAGAGAGAGAGAGAGATCCACTTTTTCTAAAGGCAGAATCAAGAGAGATGAATCTCCCAGAATTCTCATGAGAAGGCCATGCCTACAAGGAGGGATTATCAGGCCGTGACTTGATTGACAGGTTACTCTACCCCTTCATTCTTTTGTCAAGTTGACATGAAGTTGTGTTGCTACCACAATACTTTAGCCCCCTTTGGAATTAAAAAGAGCTCATGCCTTGATTTGCATTTCTCCGATGGCTCATGGCTGGGAACATTTCCTCATGTGCTTATTAGCCATTTGTGGTTCTGTTCAGGTGTTATGCCCACCTTCTCAGAGAGGTATTTGTTTTTAATCTTGTTTTAAATTTGCAAAATTCTATTGCAAAATAGTTATTCGTCTTTTGTCTACTTTCTTGTTTCTAAATATCTTTTCCCAGTTTGAGGGTTCTCTTTTTACACCTTTAAAAATGTCTTTCAATGTACACTGTTTTATTTTGATTAGGTCCCCTTTTGTCCGTTTTATCTTCTAAGGAGTGGGCTTTCTTTGTTAAGTTTGATAGTTCGTGCATTCCCTGCACTAATGCTCTGTGTTAGTCTAGGTAGAGTAGGGAAGCTAATCTATAGAAATTCATAGGTATATGAGATTTTTATATGTAGCATAAGTATACATTCAGATGACATTCTAATCCAGTCCAGTCCAAGCCCATATGTCTGACAACCAATCTAAAGTCTCCTCAATCTCACAAAACTTACACAATGATGCTGGTTGCAAGAGGAAAGCCAAATCAGTGAAGGTGTAAGCAACTCAGTACTATCCGGAGTCTCCACATGGTTTCTCCGGTATCCAGGACTACATGTGGCTTCTCCTCAGGGGAGTTTTACAGAAAGTGAGCTTTGTAAGCTGAAGCAGGGAACTGACTAAGAAAGCTGTACCCTGCTCTGACCATTGGAGAGTAAGAAACTGAGAAATAGAAAGGTGAGGCTCATCTAGCCATTTATCTCGCTTCCCTTCCATAAAGCCCACATATGTTTATTGGTCAGAATGGCACAATAAACCTCTATTATCTCAGGCTTCCGGGAGTGGGGAGAGGAAATAGTCACGTTTGGGATTAACATAGGTACATTTCTGTTGAGAGGAAGGAAGATGGGGCTGAACTCCAAGTGTGTGGAGAAGAGCCATGGAGGGTGCTCTTGGGAACATTAATTGTGGAGGGAAGAATTGAGCTTAGACCTCTGGAGCTATCCTGGGATCCCAGACAGGGTTGTGTAGAACACTGAATCCTGGATCTTAGTGGAAGCCTCCAGAGACAGCATCAGTGAGAACCCAACCACCTGTATCCTGAGGAAGTAAGCCAGAAATCATATGATGTTTGAGTAAGCAGAAGACATGTGTAGCAACAGCAGAAAAACAAACTCTGTGGGTTGTCAGAAAAACAAATTCTTCATACATCAACTCCCTATTTACAAAATTAATATACTATTAAACCGGTGGTGGCCATTTTGTTATATTTTGCTTGTGCCTGTACCCTAGGGTGCATATCAGTGGTGTGCCACCATTGGGATTCACCCTCTTGAATGTGTGTTGTTTTCCTGGTTGTTGGTAAATGAAATTCAGGGACATTGAGCCCACTGGGAAAGAAAATTTAACAAGGATTTGGGGTGGAAGGATGATAGAGAAGGCTGGGGAAGACAGGAAGGAGATGATAGCAGGAAGCCCATAAAGAAACAGTAGCCTTGAAGATTGATTAGAGAAGCAATTGTTTTACTTGATTGAAATATGAAATGATATGGCATATTATTAACTGCCAAGTGACTGCAAATTAAAAAAAATCACACTTCCAAGAATGAGTTCTGGGCTTGTACTAAATACTAGCTCTAATTTAAGAACATTTCCTTCTTACATTATTGCCTCCTCAATGTTGATTTTCATGGAACAATCACTGAAGATCAGGATGCGACAGCAAAGTGTGGTGAAGAACTTTGATGGAGCCAAACTATCAAGGAGGACAGTGTGTCAGTCCGGGTAGACCAGAGGAACAAGTTCAAGGACATGCATATCCGTATAAGGAAAGGGTTTATATACGAAAGGAATGGGACATGGAAAAAGCATCCCAGCCCAGTCCAGTCCAAAGTCATAAGTCTGATATTAAGCCATATACCCAAAATCAGTCTATAAAGTCTGCTTCTGACTCATGAAGTCACAGGTCAGTGGGTGCAGAATCCTGGTGCTGGCAGGGCACCTCGCCTCTAGGGCTCAGGGTGCATCAACAGCAGAAGCAACTCATCGCTGGCAGAGGTCTCCATCTGGCCGCCCCAGCCTCAGAGGTCTGCCTCCATCAGGGAAAAGCTATGTGGTCTCTCCGCCAGTTCCTCCAGCTTCTCGAATGCTGCCAGCTTGTCTTGTTTGTGATTAATCATCTCTGAGACTAACTCCCAACAACTGGGGGAAATGGCTTCTCATCTTCACGAGGGAAATATCACAAGATTCCCCAGAAGTCTCAGTGAAAACCATACCCACATAGAGGCCTCATTGGCTACTCAATGGCTATCTCCAGATTAAAAGTCTAGACTCCACCCTTACATTTCAATCATAAGCACATGACTGCCACAGACAGTCTGGGGTTAAAAGGTTTTATTCAAATAAGCAACCATCTAAGTGAGGAGACAACTCTGTCCACACAGAAGAAGCACATCAGCTTGTGGGATCCAAATATGCAAATTACAAAATTTGATTAAAGTGAAGAGAAAAGTAGCAGAGCTAAAATTATGAATACCCAATTTGTAGAAGTCTATGGAGGACAGTAGAAGATCAAAAGCCAACTGACTCAAATGTCTAGACAGTCTGGGCCACTGGCAGATTTACTCTAGCGAGAGTCAAGAGTCCTGAACAGTCTTACTACAGGCCAACTATTATAATCTTGATTATACTGGATCAACCTGTATACCTGACCAGTTGGCTTTTCTATAGGCATGGCCTGAATTTTTACTGGGTACACATGGCTCTCCGTTGCCCCATGACAAAAATCTTTCCCCAGAAATTTGAATGTTGATGGGAATCTTTTCCTTCATATATATTATTCATATTTTTATTTTTATACTAATATGATCTTATGCTAACAACCTTAGTGTGACTTGTATCTATCTCTTTTTTTTTTGGGGGGGGGTGTATCCCAGCTGTGAAGCACAGGAGGAGTAGATGCACATAATGGTAATAACCAATACAAGGTGTTATAGGAAAATTATTTGTGTATGTGTGTGTGTATGGTATGTGGCCAATATGGAGGGTAGAGGGATCTTGGGAGTAAATAATAAAGATGGGAAGGGGAAAAGAGCACTTGAGCTAATTGTGACTGGAGAACTCTTTTTAATGGTGATTTAAATATGGGGTCACAATTCTCTAAGATTGGTGTCAATTGTACATTTCCCCTTTACATAGTTGAATGATTGGAGTATTCAGTGGTATGATATGTAAAATATGTGCTATTAAAACTTTGGGAAGAATAAATAATAAGCTCAATAAAATAAATATACACAATAAGTCAATAATTTATTTTTAAGAAATTATTTTGGCTTAATGAAGAACTCTATTTTTCTTTGTATAATTTTTAGCACCACTTATACTACTTTCATGCTCTATCATGTCTCTGTCTGTGCACTCCAAAAGTCATACAAATGTAAAGGTGGAAAAATAAGTGAAAGAGAAAGGCAAAGGGTAAAAAAGGAAAGAGATGTTAAAACGTGAGAAATTATTCAACAATGGGTAATAGATGTCTGGTGTGGATGGTTATCAGATGAATGGCAAGGAAATATCTCATAAGTTGGGTATAGTCAAGATTAAGACAAAATGCATATGACTTCAAACTGGTGTATAAGAAACTGTTAGAAACAATTCTAAGGAGGGAATCAGTGACAATATATAATACATTTAAATCTGGAGGTTCAATAGAGAAATTCATATATATATGTATATATGTATATATGTATATATATAAGCTCTAAATCATCAGCCTGAACAACTTATTGGACTAATTGCAGAACATCAGTTTCTCTCATGCAAGATGATGGTAAAGCTGAAAAAAATTAAAAGCAAATTAGAGTAAGAGAATAACTTCAGTACAACCCAATTTTAAGAACAGAAATTTGTGACACTGACCACTGTTTTTGGCAAGGTCCTCTAGAGGATAAAAACCAAGACATTTAGGAATATTTATTATATATTATATAATGATAGGTTTATACTGTGAGAGGGAATATGATAGTTAATGAGTCCACACAGAAGTATAGAAATCTCAGCTCAACTCACATTTGTGGACCAGTAAGAATACTGAAATTTCTTCAACTCAAAGAGGACTTCAGTCCAAGTTCAAGGAAAGAGAAAATGGATCTTCCCTCAAGCAAAACAAGCATAGCGGAGTCTGCCTGCAGACAGAAGACAGTGGCGTGGGTCAGCAACAGTCAGCAGCACATGAGCTTAATGAAGAAGGCCTAGATGGGATAGAGAACTCAAGCAATGCGATGTGACAGGATCCACCAGCCTCAAGCCCAAGTGTTCAGCAAAGCATGCCTTGTAGGAGCCTCAAACTCAAACGACATGATCCATGAGTTGGCTTGACTGATGGGTAGTGTTACAAACAGCTGAGACAGAAAACTAGCTAACGCAGCAGCATGCTGATTCTATAACAAGAGAACAAGAGAGACAGGGGCAGGTCGTGCAGAGACATTTTTCTCTTTGCCCTCTAATCAAGCTCTGAGCTCATTAATCTCTGCTCACCTCTTCCTATTGGCCAGATTGGCACAATACACCTAATTATGACAGAAACTAAGATGATGTCTGGGATCATATCATGAGTACTGTACATAAAGAAAACAAAAAAAATTAAAACAGATAGGAAATAACAGATGAAAAGAATTGTCCCAAGACAATCTGAGGCTATATCTTAATTGAAGACTAGCTAAAGCAAAGGAAAGGCGCTCAAAAGACAAAGAGAAATAGAACAATTCAGGAGGAGGCAAAGAAAGTATAATGCTATTGGCAAATGCATGTTGCTGTTGTTAGTTGGTTGTGACCCATGGTGAATCCATGACAACAGCATGGACACAACCAGTCTTCGCAATCTTCACAAGGTTTAACATGTTTGGGCCCATTGTTGCAGCCACCATGTAAACCCATCTTTTCCGTGATCTTCCGCTCTTTCTCTGCTCCTCTACTTCACAAAGCGTAATGCCCCTTTTTAGGGTCTGCTCTTGTCTGAAAACATGCCTGAAGTACAGAAGACAAAGTCTCACCTTTTTGGTTTCTAAGGAATATTCTGGCTATATTTCTTCCAAGATAGATTTAATCTTTATTTTGGATGTCCTGGAACTTTCAATATTCTATGTAGGCACCATAATTCAAGTGCAACATTTTTATTTTGTCTCCCTTATTCCCTATGCAACTTTCACATATATATGAGGTGACAAAAAATACCAGGGCTTGGGGCAGACACAACCTAACCCTCCTAGTAACAGCTTTACTTTTCACTACTCTAAAGAAATCTTATGCAGAAGAATTATACTATACAGTGTGTCATTTGATTTTTTGCTTGTTTTTTTCCATGAGCATTACTTTTGGACCAACTAAGATGAAATTATTTTTTTTTAAATTTTTTTTAAGGTATCACTGCCCTCAGGTGGTGGGAGTAGGAGGCCCAGCCTTTGCTCCTGGGAGCCGGAATTGAACCTCCATCCCAGTGGGCCACAGTCACTGCGCACAACCACTACACCACCGGGGCTCAGCCCTAAGATGAAATTCTTAACAGCTTCAAATGTCTTCATTTACCATGATGTTACCTATTGGACCACGTGAGATAATTTACTGTTCTTTACATTGAGGTGTGCTCCATATAGAAGGCTGTAATTCTTAATCTGCATCAATAAATGTTTCAAATTCTCAGCAAGTATGTGTCATCTGCATATATGAGATTGTAAATGAGCTTTCTCTTTCCCTGATAACTCATTGTCTTTTATATAATCCGCTTTTTCTGATTGTTTGTTCATATAGAGGTTGAGAAGCTATAGTGATGGAATACAATTGTGACAAATACCAATCTTGATTCTAAACCATGCAGAAACTTTGGAAGATTGTTACTTGGTCAACTGATTGGAAGAGATCCGTTTGTTTTATTTATTTATTTATATTTATTATTTACTTATTGTTATACCCATTCCAAAGATAGTTAGCCCAACAGAATGCTCAAGTTATTGATCAATATCATTGATATCATGAGAAAACAATTTTTTACTGAAGAACACCCAAGATTAGTTGCATCTGTTCATTGTTAGGGAGCTGTGAGCACTTCAGGCTGGATGAAGAAGAAAATGTGAAAAGTAGAACAATATCAGATGGATCTTGGCTGAAAGCAGAGAATGCTACAAATATTTTTATTTACTGTGCTTATTGACTGTGCCAAAACATTCAACTGCATGGATCATAAAAAGCTATGGATGAGGTTTTGAAAAATGTGAATTTCAGGACAATTTGTTGCGCTCATGTGGAACTTGTAAATGGATCAACAAGCACTAGTGCTAACAGAACAGGGGGTACTGCATTGTTTAATATCAAGGAAGATGTGTGTTAGAGTTGTTTCCTCTCACAATACATATTTTGTCTGCATGCTGAGCATATTATCAGAGAAGCTAGATAGTATGAAGAAGTATTGTAAAACAGGTGTCATACAAGTGACACAGTCTTGATTGTTGAACTTGAAGCGCTTTCTGGTGAGGATCAAAATATCAGCCTCCCATGTGGATTACAATTCAACATAAAAATCACAAACATTGCAACTGTACCACTAAATAACATTAAAGTAAACAGAGAAATCTTAAAGTTGTCAATATTAGTTTTTACTCAGTGCCATAATCGATGCTCAAGGAAACAGCAGTCATGTGTTCGAAATGCCTACTCCTTTGGAGAAATGTGTAAGACACAATATCTTTAGAATCTTGAAAATCAAGGATGTTACTTTGAGGGCTAAATTATGCCTGACCCAAGTCATGACATTGTAAATTCTCTTGTGCATATGAAACTTGGACACTGAATAAGGAAGACAGAAAAATAATCCATCACTGGCATTGTGGTTGTGGTAAATATTGGAAGAACTATCTTTCTTGGCAGAGGTACATCCAAAAATCATCCTCAGGAACAAAAACTGTAAGATTTCCTCTCTTGCGCTTTGGACATGTTGTCAAGAGAGAGGAGTGAAAACCTGGAGGACATCGTACTTGGTAAAGTTCAGGGCAACCAAAAAGAAGAAGGGCTTGAACCAGATGAATGACATAGTGGCTGCAACAAAGGGTTCAAACAGAGGAACACTCGTGACAATGGGGCTAAGCCAGGCACTATTACTTCCGGTTGTGCCCAGCACTTCTATGGATGGAAAGCATGGAAGGACACCTAAAAAAAAAAAAAGCCTGGTCCAAGAATAGAAGAATTCACTACATTCTATTCCATAAGAACACAAGCTGTTTCTTGTCATCCTATTTGATATAAATATGGAAAAAATACCACATCTTGACTGTGCATTATGCTATTGAGAACTTGATAATATATTCTAAAAAAGTTACCATACCTGGATCAACAGGTGCTATTCGCAAAAATATTAGGTTAAGTTTGCTGAAGGATATTTGCAGGATTCATCAAACTTTTGTAAACTTCATCAGTAAATTAAACAGGGCATCAGCTTAAGTCTTTAAGTTGTATTTACTGTTCTGCATGAAGCAATATTCATTTTAATTTATTTTATCATCTGAATAGGGGACAGAAACAGCTTCAAAGGTTTCTACTTAGCAACACGCGCTTTGATAGTTCTTACCCTCCAGATCAAGTATTCACTGTGGGCATATGACCAACTTCCAACTAGGTACATTTACATTACACCAGGGTACAAGAAACCAGAGAACTCACTGCAAGCTGAACGTGGACTAAGGTACTATTTTACATTGGTGAATATCAGTGCCATCCCTGTTGGCGCTGACTCTGTTTCTGAGTCATGTTGTTGCTGTTAGGTTCCATAGGGTTGGTTCTGATTCAGAGTGCCCCAATGAATAAGAAAATGAAACAAAACTATCTGGCCTGATCTGGCATCATCCTCCCAAGTCTTCCTAAGCTCATTGTTTCAGCAACTGTAGAAGCCTCTCTTGTTAGGCTCTTCCTCTGTCTGTTGCCTTGACATTTTACCAAGAATGATGTCCTTCACTAGAGACTGGTCTCTCCAGGCCACATGCTCAAAGAGCAGGAGAAAAAGTCTCTCCATCTTTGTCCCTAAGGTGCCCTCTCGCTGCTCTTCTTCCAAGACAGATCTGTTTGTACTTTGACACTCTGTGGTCAGTTAAATACTTTTTGCCAACACCATAATCCAAATGCATGGTTATTTTTTGGTCTTCCTTATTCAATGTTCAACTTTCACACACATATGAGACAATCAAAAATTCCATGCCTTGAATCAGTTGCACCTTAGTCTTCTAAGTTACTTCCTTGCTTTGAAATACTTTAAAGAAGTCTCATGCTGCAGATTTACTTAATGGAGTGCAACATTTGATTTCTTCGCCGCTGCTTCCATGAGCAGATGCTGGGAGGCAAATAAAATGAAATCCTTGACAACATCAATTTTTCTCTATATAATAAGCCCTTGTCAGGGTTATTTTGCTTTTTTAAATTGAATTGTAACCCTTATCAAAGGCTATCATCCTTGATCTTCAGAAGCTAGTGTTTTAAGTCCTCCTCATATTCAACATGTAAGATTGTGTCATCCATGTATTGTAGGTAGTTAATAAGCCTTCCCCCTATTTTGAGGCAGTGCTTTTACTTTGAGGCTCCTTAAAACTCCCAGTCATTAGTCATTTCCAAAGACATTTCCACATTTAAGGGTTTCGTTGAGCAGCATCTCCAATGTGAGTACCACATTCCATCTTAATTCTCTAGTGAATTATCACGTTATGGAATTATCACAAGTAGTTGGATTTAAGAAATATAAATGTACTTATCACTTTTAGGAGACCAATATTTTTAAATTCATTATGTTGGTGCTGGGGGGATGCTTTCTCTTTCTATTTGAAGAAAAGTCTTTGTCTTTTAGTTTCTGCAGCTGACCAGCTATAGCTTCATATCTCTCTTCTCCATATCTGCTTCTCAATCTTGTTTATTTAATCTATATGTAATTAAATGAGATTCATTCAAGTCACACTACACATGAATTCTGTCTCATTAATATAATACAAGCCATGTACCTGATGTCAATTTCATGATTGGGAGTATAGGGGGAGGAGTCTAGCCTTAGTCTAGAGATAGCCAATGAGATATCTGTGTGAGCCTGGCTTTCTCTTTTGAGAATTCTGGGACATCTAGCAGTATTTCACAATTCGAGTAGAGAGCCTTGACCTTGTCTCTGAAACAGCAAACTACTGAAAAGATGAGATGACAGCATGCTGATCGATCCTGATTCCTAGTGAATGGAGGAGCTCGAGGAGAGACCATATGGCCTTGCCCTGATAGGGACAAACCTCTGAGGCCAGAGAAGCCCTGTGGAGACTCCTGCCAGTGCTGAGATGCTTGGGAGAACACAGGGAGAGCCCAGCAAGTGCTGAGATACTTCTACTGCCACCAAACACACAAGACTTTGCACCCACCCACCTGTGATTGTCCTGGTGTCATCACACATGATTTGTAAGTTGGAAAGAGATTTTATAGACTGGTATCAGACATGTGGGCTAATATCAGACATGAAATTGGACTGGACTGAGTTGGGATGTTTTCTCAGTGTTCCATTCCTCTTTCTTTTTCAATTATTTTATTGGGGGCTCTTACAACTCTTATAACGTTCAATACATCATTTGTATCAAGCATACTTGTACACATATTGCCATATTCATTTCAAAATATTTTCCACTTGAGTCCTTGGTGTAAACTCTTCCTTCCTCTTCCCCCCTTTTTTACTTAATCATTTAATTGGGGGCTCATATAACTCCCATCATGATCCATACATACATCAATTGTATGCAGGCCACCTTTGCACACTTATTGCCATCATCACTCTCAAAACCTTCTCCCTCCACTTAGGCCTCTTGTATATAAACCTTTCCCTTATATCCATATCATGTGTGTTAGTCCGGGTAGACTAGAGAAATAAATTCATAGACATGAATGTGAATATAAGGGAAAGGTTTATGTACAGGAGGAATGGAACATTGAGAAAACATCCCAACCCAGTACAGTTCAAAGTCATTAGTCTGATATCAGCCCACATGTCCAATACCAGTCTTTGAAGTCTCCTTCTGATTCACAAAGTCACAGGTCAGTGGGTTCAGAGTACCAGTGCTGGCAGAGATTCTCCTCATTTCCAGGGCTCAGGATTCATCAGAAATATCCATTGGTGATAAAAACATCTGTGACTTTTCTGCCTTTAGATGTCTGGTTTCATCAGGATAAGATTGAGCAGCTTCTCCTCCACCTCTTCTGGTTCCTCAGATGCTGCCATCTTGTCCTGCCGGTGGAGCAACTACCAACAACTGGGGGAAATATTCTCTCACTTCCATGAGGGAAATACCGCAAGACTTCCCAGAATTCTCAGGAGAAAGCGATGCCCACACAGAGGTGTCACTGGCCACTCAATGGCTATCCCCAGATTGACAGGCTAGACTTCACCCCTAAATCCCAATCATGAAATTGGCATCAAGTACTTGACCACCACATCATGTCTATGAATTTGTTTCTCTAGTCTACCTGGACTAACACAAAGACTTCCTTAAATTGGATTATAATGAACATGGTGTCTAGGAATTACTATATATATTTTGGGAGATGCAATTCATCCCATAATTGTAGGTAAGGAAAATTTTTAAAGTGAATTATAGCAAAGACACAAATACAAATAAATGATAATTTGAATAATAGAAAGATAACAGGGTTTGTATAATTTCAATTAGAAAAAGTTATTATTTTAAATAAAAAATTTTAATTAATTATATTATGCTTGGCTTTTTATGATATATTTTAGGCAGAAAAATGTCAGAAAAACAGACAAAACTTCATCATCAAAGGGCAGTATTGTACCAATATTCAATTTTAATTTATCAGTACTTCACTGTCTATTAAAAAAAGCACTGAGATAAGAATTCTATCAAACTTTAGAAGATTAATTTTTCTACATGTGTCAAAGATAAATATTTTAGACCATATTGGTGTGCTACTCATAATAAGGGAAAATAACTTCTTGAACTTTTGCCCCAATTTATTATCTTTATTTCTATTAAACAAATTTATTGAGTCAGAAAGCCTCATTGATTTCTACCTGATATCTCTCCAACATAATGGATTTTCATTGCAATTAATGAGAAAAATTAATTTTATATTAGCCTAGAATTTTATAAAAGCTTGATGTTTTGCTTTGCTCTTTAATCTGTACCTTTATTCCACTCACATAGTGATTTCATTCTTTATATTCTTCTTAGTATCTATGATAAGGGTATACTCTGATTCTATGTTTATTTTGTAAATATTTAAGTCTATTGAAGTTGAAAATGTAAAAGATTTAGAGTGTTCTCTGTGACCTTGCCAATGTAAGAAGCTCTGAGAAGACCATAGCCCTCAGCTAGGTGATGCCCAGTAACGCTGTGGTTCAGGGAGGAAAACGTGGACATCTGCTTCTTCAAGAAAGCCTGAGGGAGCCATTCTACTGTGTCACATGAAGTCACTACTGGATGAAATTAGATCACACAGCATCCATCATCAAGAATTGCTCAACAATCAATGAGGATATAAGAACTGAAACAAATAAATATTTTTGAATACTGGCCAATGGGATGTAGAATCTTTATTATTTCAACAGTGAGAAGGACAATTATAATTTTTCACTCAACTTCAAAAAGAACTCTAAGGAATTTTCCTAGTAGTGGAGGAAATATTCTATAAAAGATGTTGAATTGCAAAACACTTAAACAAATTCTATCCATGCAAAATGCAACTTAAGTGATTTCAGTTTTTACAAATAATATAATAGCCTCTAACATTCTGCTTTTTACACAGTATAGAATTGTAGTTGCTAGGATCTGAAGAACTTCTGATTAGTGCTCCTATCAGCAGCAGTCCATAAGTAAACAGCATATGGACTTAGAGCATTGTGTAAATCTGCTGCAAAAACTTATTTGAAGTTTTCAAGAGCAATATGTAATATGAAGTTCTAAAGTGCTCTTAACTTGAGACATGACATTTTTAACCACATCATGCATGGAGATGCTGTATAAGGAATAAAGAAGACTGTAGAAATATTTATGTGCTTGAATTATAGTGTGAGCAAATAATATTGCAATGACCAAAAACTCCTAGAAGAATGAACAAATCTGTCTAGGAAAAAAATACACCTAAAATATTCCTTAGAAGCAAAAATGGGAAGTCTTCTGTATTCAGGAAGCCCCTGTCCCTAGAGGAAATAGTATTTGAAGAATAGAAATTCAATGAAAAATAAAAAATATCTTCAACAAAATGGATTGACACGGACTGCAGCAGTTGGCACATTCATAAACATTGTGAAGTTGGCGCAAGATCAGAAAGTGTTTCTGTAGTACATATAGTTTGTATCAGTTAGATCCAAGTAGATGAACTCCAACAACAAAGAAAAATGAAGGATACTACTAACAAGTTATACTTATAGCTGTAGACGGTTTGCATGTCTACAATTAGCATAGTAACCTCGACATCTATAAGTGAATAGAAGTGTTCACTCATGTTTATATCATATAATATAGACTATATGATAAAGGGTGAAATAGATTGAAGGACTAATAAAAAGTAAACCTGAAATGTCCCCTTGTTGCTACCAATAAAATATTTTGTAATAGTCCTATGTCCACATAATATAAATAAATATATTATATATAATTATATATTTATTATAAATAATTTTCCACTTGTCCATCAATTCATTGCATTTTGGTGCTACTGTGATGCCAAATGCTATTTCACTGGTATCCCAAATTCCAAATGTTGCCTAAAGTGAACAGTTTACAATGGGGTTTCCAAACCAAGAACAGACTTGGAAAACCTTGGCTACATAGGAAAATGTAGCCTTTGAAAATGTTAAGGATAGCATCAAAGCTTATTCAGTTACTGAAAATTTCATGAATAGAAACCACATGGTTTTCAGAGATAGTGCTAAAATATGAGCTCCTTAAATCAGAGGCACCTAAAATATGACTAAGAAAGAGCCTCCTACACTACAAGTGAACATGATGGAAATGCAGTGAAGTCTGAGGGAGTAAGGCTTCTGAACATGAACTTGTTGGTAGAGCATGACTGAAAATGAAAAGATACAGTTTCAAGCATCGATGCATAATTGGAACTTAGAATGTACCATGTATAAATCTATAAAAATCAGATGATGTCAAAAATGAAAATGGAAATAAACAAATGATATTATAGGCAACAGTGAGCTGACATGAACTGGTTGGTATTAGCAATTTTGAATCAGAAAATCATGCTGTTTTCCATTCTGGGAACTCACATTCAAGAGGAATAGTTTTGCATTCACTATGTATACTGGTACAGATAAGTGCTCAAGATACATGGAATCCAGGTCAGATAAATCCCTCAAGAACAGAAATGGGAGTAGCAATCCCAAGAGTGTAGGATGGAGGTGGGGAAGGGGGGTTGGTGGGATGAAAAAGATTACAATGATGAATGTATAGTAGGGATAAGACTGAAGAAATGTGGGTGGAGACAGCTGTCAGTGTAAGATATAAAAATAATAATAATTTATAATTTATTAAGTGGTCATAACAGTGGGGAGGGGAGTAAGAGGAAAAGAGGAGCAGATACTAAGAGCTCAACTAGAAAGTAAATGTTTAGAAAAGGATGATGGCAACATATATACAAAAAATTTGATACATTGATGCATGTGTTGTTATAAGAGCAGGAAGAGCCCCCCAAAATTATATTTAAAAAATACAGAAAGAAAAACTAAAAGGACTGTTTAAAATGTAAAACAAGGGCAAAAAGAAGAGAAAAGATGATCCTTGGAAAGCCTCTGAAATTTGTTCTTAAATTCATAGTAGTCAATGCAAATGTAAAAACATTGAAGCAAAAAACTGAATAGAATATTTTAAAGATTAATTTTTAAAATAAAGTAAAATAGTACCATGAACTGTACAAAGATCTGAACTTAGAAAACTAAAAAGAATATACCTGAAACTGAAAACTCAAGAAAAATATCATAACTTGAGTTTCAATATTGAAAGATTCTATGGACAAAACATAGAACCATGCAGCAAGAATCAAAAGACAATGGAAAAAAAATATACAGAGTTTCCATATCAAAATCATCTAATCCACAGTACCTCACTATTTCATGAGGTAATATATATGCAAAAATCAATAAGACTGAAAGATGAAGTTTCGACTGCACCAAAATCATTAGACAGCACCAAGGCTCCAGGAAATGATGGAATATCAATCTAAATGCTTGAACAAGTTGCTGAAGTACTGGAAGTACTCACTCATCTATGCCAGGAACTTTGAAAGAGAGCTACAGTACTTGGCCAACTGAGTGGAAGAGAGCCATATGTATAGCCATTCCAAAAAAAAGTGCCTCAGAAGAATGATCAAATTAGAGGACACTATCAGTATGAACGCATGCAAGTAAATTTTAGTGAAGATCATTCAGCAGTAGTTACAGGAGTACATCGAAAAGGACTTTTATTTAGAAGAGGGTGTGGAACAAGAGGCATATTGCTGACATCAAATGGATATTGACTGGAAGTAGAGATGCCAGAAAAAATGTTTATTCTGTTTTTTAAATTATGCCAAGACATTCAGCTCTCTTGATCATAGCAAATGACAGTTAACCTTAAGAAAAATGGCAATTTCAGAATACTTCATAGTCTGTTGGCAAACCTATAGGTGAATAAAGAGGAAACTGTGAGAATAGGATAAGGAAATACTGCATGACTGAAAGAATGAAAAGAATAAAGAAAGGTGTGTGTTAAGGTGCTAGCCATATGTGTCAGGCAGGGTTCTCTTAGAGAAATAAAATTCAGGACACTAGTAATTATTTTTATATATTTATATATTGAGAAAGATATATAAGATAAAAAGAGAAAAAGTTAACTATAAAACAATACAGATTGCTCGGTGCAACTCTTGTGTGAGGCAACTAGAAGACTGGCAGTCCTTCAATTCTTGAGGGCTGCTGAATAGTCCTCTGTAGAGCAATCCAGGCTATCTGGTTACAGGCAGCAAACCGCAGAGCAACAGTTACCAACAGTCACCAACAGTCATCAACAGTCAGCCAGATAACAGAGTCCAACAGTCCCCAGCTCAAGAGATGTATATCCCAGGATATACATGGTGAAGTAGGGCTTGAAGGATCCTCAACTCACAGCAACACAGTCCACGATTAGGTGTCCCATGGGTAGTGTTGCTTGGAAATCGAGGCACAGGACGAACAAGGCAGCTCTCTGGTCCGAAGATCTGGAAACAACAGAGAGAGAGGGAGGGACTTGCCAAGCCCTTCCTATATCTTCCTTTCAATTCATCCCACGTGTTCATTCGCTGTGCCATCACAACAGATCCACCAATATTCTGTGGCCATGTTGGCATAACAAACCTACCCATCACAATCCACCCCTTGCCAACATGGTACCTGTACACAATTTTTTACCCATATAGAATTTCTAGACATCAATGAAATCAAGCTTATACTTAACATTAAACATCTATCATACATATAAATGAGAACACACTGAGTTCAATTGTAGCTGATACATCATACATGAGCAAAGAAAAAAATCCAATAAGCTAATAAACAGAAATACATGAATAATCACAAACCTCTCTTCTGCAATTGATCACGTGGTCATAATTGGTAGGTAGAACTACCTTCTTCTACTATCTATTCTGTATTACCTATACCCTCAGCAATCACTTCAGCTGGTTGTGGTTTTTTGCTCGGTGGGGTGACCCAGACCTTCATTCCTGAGGGGTCTAGGTCATTAGATGTCCTGTCATGATGGGGTTGCTGTAATTTACCATTAACTTTTATCACAGGGCATGGTAGCACTAAGAGTCGGCCTATGGGATCTCTCGGATTCCAGATATATTCCTCTTTACCCCCATTATGTAACACCAGTCTAATTTCTTCTTGATAATCGCGATCAATCACACCACTCAGTAGAGTGACACCCTTCCTGATTTGTTGATCCAAAGGCATGAGAAGCCAAAGGTGGCCAAGGGGCATTCTCAGCTGCCAGTTCAGTGGAATCCATGCTGTGTTTCCAGGTGGGAAAGTTCCTTCTTTTGGGACCAGGACCTCCAGTCCCAAAGAACATAGGGTTGCTGGGACAGGAAGCAAAAATGCTGAAAGTGGGTCAATAGGAGTAATAGTGAGTGGTACCACTCCAGTTTCCACCCCTTGGTTCCTGGACCCATGAATCCTGGCTATTGGAGACACAGCACCATATATTGGCCGCTGATTTAAAGTGTATACAGCTTCCTGGAGAACACTGCCCCAGCCTCACAAGTTGTTGCCACATAGTTTGCGTCACAGTTGTGCCTTCAGGAACCCATTCTATCGTTCTATCAAGCCAGCTGCTTCAGGATGATGAGGAACATTATAGGACCAGTGGATTCCATGGACATGGGCCCAATGCCACACTGAATTTGCTGTAAAGTGAGTTCCTTGATCTGAAGCAATGCTATGTGGGATGCCATGCCGGTGGATGAGGCATTCCGTAAGTCCAGGAATGATGGTTTGGGCAGAAGCATTGCGTGCAGGGAAGGCAAATCCATATCCAGAATATGTGTCTATTCCAGTCAGCACAAAGCGCTGTCCCCTCCACGATGGGAGTGGTCCTATATAGTCAACTTGCCACCAAGTTGCTGGTTGATCTCCCCGAGGAATGGTTCTGTACCTTGGACTTAATGTCGGTTTTTGCTGCTGGCAAATAGGGCACTCAGCAGTGGCTGTGGCCAAGTCAGCTTTGGTGAATGGAAGTCCATGTTGCTGTGCCCATGCATAACCTCCCTCCCTGCCACCTTGTCCACTTTGTTCATGTGCCCATTGGGCAATAACAGGAGTGGCAGAGGAAAGAGGAGGGCCAGTGTCCACAGCACGTGTCATCTTATCTATTTGATTGTTAAAACTCTCCTCTTCAGAGGTAACCTTTTGATGAGCATTTACATGAAACACAATTGCATTTACTTTTTTGGCCCATTCAGAGATATCCATCCACATATCTCTTCCCCACACCTCCTTGTCACCAATTCTCCAATCATGTTCATTCCAAGTCCCTGACCATCCAGCCAAGCCATTAGCTACAGCCCATGAATCAGTGTACAGTCTCACATGTGGCCACTTTTCCTTGTAGGCGAACTGAATGGCCAGGTGCACTGCTCGAAGTACTGCATATTGGGAGGATTTTCCTTCACCACTATCTTTCAGGGAGATCCCAAAAAGGGGCTGTAGCTCTGCTACTGTCCACTTACGAGTTGCACCTGCATATCTTGCAGAGCCATCCATGAACCAAGCATGACTTTTCTGTTCTTTAGTGAAATTATTATAAGGAACTCCTCAGGAGGTCATAGGTGCAGATTTGGAAAGAGAAGGGAATGTGACTGGAGTGGGGACTGTGGGCATTTGGGCCACTTCTTCATGCAGTTTACTTGTACCCTCTGGCCCTGCTCTGGCCCAATCTCATATGTACCACTTCCATTTAATAATGGAGTGTTGCTGCGCACGTCCAACTTTATGACTCTGTGAGTAAGACAATACCCAGTTCATGATGGGTAGTTCAGGCCTCATAGTGACTTGGTGGCCTAAGATGAGGCGTTCATTCTCCACCAACGCCTAATAACAGGCCAACAGCTGTTTTTCAAAGGGGGAGTAGTTGTCTGCAGAAGAAGGCAGGACTTTACTCCAAAATCCCAATGGTCTACGCTGTGATTCACCAATAGGGGTCTGCCAAAGACTCCACACTGCATCTTCATCAACAACTGACACTTCCAGCACCATTGGGTCAGCTGGATCATATGGTCCCAGTGGCAAAGGAGCTTGCACAGCTGCCTGAACCTGTTGCAGAGCCTTCTCTTATTCCAGGCCCCACTCAAAATTGGAGGCCTTTCAGGTCACCTGATAAATAGGTCGAAGTAGAACACCCAAGTGAGGGATATGTTGCCCCCAAAATCCGAAAAGGCCTACTAGGCATTGTGCCTCCTGTTTTGTTGTTGGGGGAGCCAGATGCGATAGCTTGTCCTTCACTTTAGTGGGAATATCTCGACATGCTCCACACCACTGGACGCTAGAAATTTTACCGAGGTGGAGGGTGCTTGAATCTTTGTTGGGTTAATTTCCCAACCTCTTGTACGCAGATGCTGTACTAATGAATCTAAAGTCTCTGACACATCCTCCTTAGTGGGTCCGTGGACATATGTCCTCATGGGTTCGAATCCCACTCCTGGTACCACTTGTGTCAGGCAGGGTTCTCTTAGAGAAATAAAATTCAGGACACTAGTAATTATTTTTATATATTTATATATTGAGAAAGATATATAAGATAAAAAGAGAAAAAGTTTACTATAAAACAATACAGATTGCTCGGTGCAACTCTCTTGCATGAGGCAACTAGAAGACTGGCAGTCCTTCAATTCTTGAGGGCAGCTGAATAGTCCTCTGTAGAGCAATCCAGGCTATCTGGTTACAGGCAGCAAACAGCAGAGCAACAGTCACCACCAGTCAGCCAGATAACAGAGTCCAACAATCCCCAGCTCAAGAGATGTATATCCCAGGAGCGTGGCAAAGTAGGGCTTGAAGGATCCTCAACTCACAGCAACACAGTCCACGATTAGGTGTCCCACGGGTAGTGTTGCTTTGAGGTCAAGGCACAGGACGAACAAGGCAACTCTCTGGTCCGAAGATCCAGAAAGAAGAGAGAGGGCAGGACTTGCCAAGCCCTTCCTGTATCTGCCCTTCAATTCATCCCGCGTGTTCATTGTCTGTGCCGTTACAACAGACCCACCAATCTTCTGTGGCCATGTTGGCATAGCAAACCTACCCATCACACTGTACCTCATACTTATTCAATGTGCTTGCTGATCAAAGTATCAGATAAGTTGGATACCATGAGAAAGTGGACATCAGAATTGAAGGGAGGCTTCTGAACACCCGGCAATGTGCCAAATGCCCACTACTTCATGCCGAATGTGAGGAGGACTGGAAACACTTGCTGATGAAGATCAAAGATTTCAGCTCAACATAAACAAAATCAAAATCCTCACAAATAGACTGATATTTAGCATCATGATAAATGGAGAATTGATCAAGGTTGTCAAGAATTTCATCCATCTTGTTTTTACAATCAATGCTCATGGAAACTGCAGTCAAGAGATCAAAAAAAAAAAAAAACAGCCTGCATTTGGTACAACCGTGGCACAAGATACCTTTAAAATTTGAAAGAGCCATGTTTCTTCAAGAACTAAAGTTTCAATTGAACCATACGCATATGAAATAAGGAAGATTAAACAAACAAAAAGCATGCCTCTGAATTTTCATGTGGGAAAAAAATAGTGTAAGTGCCATGGCTTGGGGCATGGTTACCTGAGTCAGGAGGCAACATCCTGAAAAATGTCATCAGACTTGGTAAAGGAGATGGGCAACATGAAAGGGAATGGCCTGGAAGAGTTGTATTGATACTGTGGCTGCAGCAATGGATTCAAACCTTCTAAACATTGTGACGGCAGCACAGCACGAGGCAGGGTTCCTTTCTGTTACACGTAGGGTAGCAATTAGTTGGACCTGAATCAGAAGGCACCTGACAACAGCAGAATAACAACCGTTTAGTTCCTGGATTCTTTGAATAACAAATACCATATTCTGTCATTTTATTAGGTTGAGTTCTACAGAGAAGCAAAGTCAGTGATGCTTAGATGTGCCTGTGTCTGGAAATAGATTTACACCAAGAAATGTCTAAGACAGTTGTAGAAATAGGCAAATCCAGTTTGATTCAAGTTAGGCTTCTCCTCAATCATGGAAGCTAACAAACAGGAAACATGATGACAAAGCACAGATATCCAGGGGAGCGGAGAAGGAGAAGGTTGGAGCTGGTGGATGTAGAGATCCAAAATTGATGAAATTAATCCACAGTCCATAGCCACACGGTGGCCCGTGGCATTGGCTAGAAAAACAGGAGATCTGGGAAAAGATGCAAGGTCTAGCTCTGGCAAAATGTAAAGGACAAAATAGAGTCTATTCTGCTTGGCCTCTGTGTGTGTACAAAAAGGCATATAATATCATCAGGCTGCAATCCAATTGATAGGTTGGGCTTTACCCTAACCTTTAGCCGAATTGTCTACTTGACATAAACCCTAATCATCACAGATAACCCTTTGTCAACTTGACAACAATATATCATGCTTTAACCTTAAATAGTCACTAATCAAAGATAATAATAAAATCATGCTTACCAAACAGGTTATAATCAATGCACATACAGCCAAAATTCACTAGCTCCCAAATTGATATCATACTTTTAAGTAAACAAAACAAAATATTATCTACATATATACACACAGGAATATGATAATTCATAACCAACGCAAACCTAGGTCTGCAGCTGGTCATGTGGTTGCAGCTTGTATGTAGAACTACGTTGCTCTGCCACTCTTTCTGCATTCCCTTCATTCTCAGGGAGTACCTAGCTGGCTGTAGTTTTTTGCCTACTAGGATGACACAAACCTTCAATTCCTCAAAAGTCTGGACTATTTGTAGTCATTTCAGAATTGTGGTGCTGTACTTTGCCAATGAATCTAATCAAAAGATATGGTAGTACTAGGAGATGGCCAGAGGAATCTTTTTCATTCAATATACCTTACCTCAATTATGTACACAATTCAATTCCTCATTAATAATCGGGATCAATAACGTCTCTCAATATAGTAACACCCTCGTTTAGTTGTTGATCCTTAGGTATGAGGAGCCCCAACAGACCAGAGAGTATTCCTAACTCCAACTTCAATTGAATCAGTGCTGTATTTCCAGGTGTGTTTATTCTTTCCTTTGGAAGTAGGATCTCTAGACCTGAATTCATAGGTTTCCATGGAGAAGAAGCAGAATGATGGACATGAATCATTAGTAGTAATAGTGAATGATGCCTTTCACTGACATACGAAGTCAATAATTTTTTTTCAGTAATCCGAATGTTCTGTTAGATCATCTTTCTTTACAATGAATACAAATATACACCTCTTCCAGTCAGTTGCCCATGTGGCTGTCTTCCAAAATTCCAGATAAAGATTATTAAGTGTTTCAAGTAATTTTGATATACTGCTAGGTATAAAATGAGCCAGCTCACCAGCAGAAATGACCTTATGACCATCAATGAAGAAAACCCAGTATCCTCCGATCCTTGAGCACCGAACTTCTCCATCCAGGGTTAGAAAGCTGTGATAACAGAAAAATCAGCAAAGAAGTGTCAGAGAAACAACAGCAATGTAACCCAAAGTCAAAGCAGGAGAACAAGTAAAACTGAGAGACTAACTTTTGGGAGGTGCCTCCAGATACTTACTTAGGGCAGCTTAGTTTACAGACCCACAGAGATGGAGCTGACATTTATATTATAATGAGGTGCCCTTTGCAGATTTATCACTAGTCTTAAAATAGTTTTACAACCGGGTCTGAGAAAGGCAAAAGTCAAGGGGCTCAGTGTCTAGAAGATCAAGGACCAAAGAGAGACCCATCTTTGGAAACAGTTGTGAAGCGCCTCTAGATAAAGAACTGTGTCTTGAATATTATGATCCTTAATTGTAACCTGTTAATTTCCCTTAAAAAAGCCCATAATTATAACTAGGGTATGTGAGATCTGCATAGTCATGTTAAGGAAGTATTGAACCCAGCCAAGAATTAGAGAATGCTATATAGAGTTTGGATCCCTGATCAGAGTTTTGGTTAGGTGTGGAGCATCTAATCACCTAGTCAGTAGTTCAAATCCACCAGCCACTCAAAGAGAAAGGTTGGACTAGTGGTAGCTATAAAGATTCTCAATTTTTAAAATTAAAAGGAGCAGTTGTACTCTTTCCTAGAGGGCATTTATGAGTCATATTTGGCTTCATGGTGCTAATGGGCGTGGAGGGAAAGGGAAGGATGGCTGGTGTCCCAAGTGGCACGAAGGGTGGAGGGTGAAGGATTTCTGAACGCTGTCTCATAGGGATCAGGCTTGAGCTGATGTGTAATTCCATTTTCTTCCCCTTTGTGAAGTCAAAAGACTCAGTTGCATCTACCCTACACCGTTTGTTTACATACATGACCATCTTGGTAAACTATGTGGAGATAAGTAAAACCTTAAGAACCTGATTATTCATGTCTTTGATTATGTATAATATTTTGCCAATACTTTATTCCATTACTTTGCTTTTAAAGTTTAAAAAATATTGCATTCATATTGCAAACTTTAATATTGGCTACTACATAATTCAGCTGTTATATGTTCTAGATTACTGGCTGCCAGCTATAGAATTTTATTACATATACTTTACTTTGAAAATGTTACCAGATAATAAGTTGTTAGTTTTTATCTGTCATCCATGTGGACCCTGACCAATAGAGAAGCCATGCATACTAAAAGAAAAACTCTTGGTCCTGTGATAGCACTATGGTATGGCACAGCTCAGATAAGAGTGATCCATGCAGTTTCCCTTGGCTAATATTAGGAAGTAAATTCCAAATTTTTTTCTTACTTCATTGTCTTACTGTAAAAGTTACCTTGAACTCTGTTCAAAAGTATAGCTACATTCAAGCCTTCATTCACAATGAGAGATAGCTGTGCAGGAAGAACATCGATTAGTAATGGTCTCCTCTGTTCAAGATAAGGATTTTACCACTGAATCTATTGCTTCATTAGAAGGTTACATTTTCTGAAATTCTGTATGTTTGTAAAGCTATAAATTAAATATTTACTAATTTAGAAAGCTATCTATGTGAATAATTGCATATGTTCTTACTTGAATTATTAAAATTTATTAAAAACCTCATTTTCATTTAATGCAGATAAAACTATAAATTGATATATAATATAGCTCGTGATACTCATAGAAGAGGCATAAACTGAACTGCTTTTCAAAAACTATTTTTAAGCCCATATGTTTAAGAGGAAATTCAGATATATTTTAGCTGTATAATTTCAATGAGAATCATTGAAACAATGGCTAACTGTTCTTCTGTTGCTCTAACTTCTAAAACGTGTATTACACTTTCTGAGTGACATTTCTAAGTGTAGCCAGAAGAGAGCATTAGTATGTATCTCATAAACACAGTGGCTAAATGAATTAGACACAGAAGATCTACCACGGGGTTCAAGACACTTCTCTTTGAGGAAATGATGATAAATTTCCCGTGATTATGTTCAAATGGCTTAGGCAAGAAAATGACTAAGGGATAGTTGATCTTCCAAGAGCCAAGAGCCTCATATACAAATGAACCCAATTTAACCATGTCCCAGCTCTACAAATTTGTTGTCAAAACAATTTAGGCTAAGCAGTATAGTCATATACTTATGCCTGGGCACAACAGTCCACTAATCTAATTACTGAATGGGCTCAGAGAAAGAGAAAATTAAATTAAGGAAAATTGTTTTGCATAACAGTGATTTATAGCCTACTTAACACTCCAAACTAGTGAGAACTGTGAAATCCAAGACTTTCAGGATGTGATTTTAATTGTGGAAAGACAAAAAATGTAAATTTAATTGGAAAAAAGAGGAAAAAACATGATTCATCAAATCAAAGGAAGAAATTTTAATGAACTATTACATTTTATAGTAGTTTTGAATACTAAGGTTCTTATTCTAGTAACTAAGAATTTCATTACTTTTGAAATATAATGGCCTACTTCAGTTTGTACTCTATAGAAGAGTATAATTTTAACTTTCTGCATATGCACATTATTTATATATTGATGATGTTTATTTCTACTATGTCTTCATTTTCAAGTCCTGATTCTTTTAATTCATCTACGCTTCCTATTCCATGAAATTAGACATCAATATTTGAATCAAAATAGAATGCTCGCTCATATATCTCATCTAAATTAGGCTGTGCGTTCTTTTTGTAACATTGCATGCTAAGCTAAAAGTATATTAAGTACATAAATCAAAATTATTATCTGTAAGTTTCAACATTTTTCACCATGAGCACATATTAGATAGTCTATTTGTTGGAATTAGAATTCTATATACTTTTCATAAAAGAGAATTCAGAAGAAAGTGCTGTTCTACAAAAGGCTGGCTCAAAAAGTGACTTCATAAAGAAATAATTAGATTGAAGAGATAATTATGTTTTCATTTCATTGTAAAATCTACAGCTCTGTCCTTTTTCTGTCTGCTTCCATAAACTCTCTGTCTTCCTCTACTACTTCTTTTTTGCTGATCTTCTTCTTTCTCTTTGGGTCCAATACACAGAAATGGCAATGCTTTGGAACATGCTCAACAAATCAACTGTCCCAAGGGAGAGCTACTAATTTGATGAAATTATGCATACTCCTCACAAGAAAAGATAATCTTCAACATGAAATTCTCCTTGAAATTTTAAACTAGAAAAGACTCCCGATATTGCAACACAGTTCCATTTTGTGAGTGATGCATACATTTCATGTTACAAAATGAATTAAAAATTCTGTGCAGTTATCTAACTTTCAAAATAATGAACTGGACTGAACTTCTCTAGATGAAAATAAAAGAACAGTTTTAGCTGGGTTCCAAATTATTGTAATGGAAAGCACGCATTGTAATTCATTTAGTTATATCCATATTAGGTAAAACCATAGGAAAAAGGGTTTTGTTGTTGTTCTTAGGAGACTTCCAATATGTTCCAGTTGATAGAGACTCTATGTACAATATGTTGAAATACTCAGTCCTGCACAATTTTTATATTGGTGACCCCTTTGGCAGTCATTATATCAATTATGTCACATCATCTCCTTTTCCTGAGACTCCTTACTTTTAACTAAGCAAGAGGTTTATTTTCAGAAATTATTCTTTCCTGATAACACATAAGTATGTAAGATAGAATCTTATTCTCACTTCTAAGAAACATTCTGACTATACATCTTTCTAGAGAGATTTGGTAGCTCTTCTGGCAGTATCTGGTACTTTCAATATTCCTTTCCTACATCCCAGTTCAAATGGATCAATTCTTCTCCAGTTTTCCCACTTCATTGTCATGATTCCACATGCACATGAGGCTATTGAAAACACCATGGTATTGACTGCGTGCACACTAGTCCTCCACAGTTATACATCTGTTCTTCAAAACTTTAAAAGGGTTTTGTAAAACAGAATTGCAAAGTATAAAATGTCATGTGGTTTCCCAACTCCTTCCATAATATTGATTGTGAATCCAAATAAAGTGAAAGACTAGATAGCTTGCAATTTCCTCCATTCGACATGATGCTGCCTGGTGTTCCATTTTTTTTTGAAGAGTTTTGCTTTCCTTACTTTATTCCCATTAGGTGCTATTGAGTCAGTTCTCACCCATAGGGACCCTACGGACACCAGGAGGAAGCGCTGCCCAGGTGTTCTTATGCTTAAACGCATTGTTGAATGTACCGTGCCAATCCATTTTGTGGAGAGCCTTCCTTTTTTCACTCTCCCTCTGCTTGACCAAGCATCAGGTCCTCGCCAAGCACTTCTCTTGAAAACGTGTTCAAAGTATGTGTGACAAAGTCTCGTCATCTTTGCCTCAAAGAAGCATTCTGGCTATATTTCCCAGGCAACATGTGACAGCATCATGTTTGAAATGAGTCAATTACTCTTTTCCCTTCCTTATTAAAGTTCTAACTTTTGCATGCATGCAAGGCAAGTAAAAGTACTATGGGTTGTTGTGAAGTGCGCAAGATAGCCTCTTGTTTTACCTTTGGTAAAAACCATGCTAGATGATACAACCCTGAATTTTCGTCTGCAATGCTGCAACTTTCCCTTTCAGAAAGCAAGTTGTTAATATCTGCATATCATAGCATTTTAAGAAAACAACCTCCAATTGTCTTTGTATAATCCAGTTTCTTAGATAATTTGCTCAACATACAGAGAGAATATATATGGTGAACAGAAACAAACCTGGCATGCATCATTTCTTTCATTTTAAAGCAGGATGCTATTTTTTGTTGATGAATTACCATTTTTTTGAACTTGTCATTCCTGGCAAAATAAATTGTTTAACTATTCGATTTTTAAAAATGACCAATACTAATCCACCTTAGACAACTAATATCATAATATTCACTTGTCCCCTTTGAATGACTGTCTTTTGTCTTATATGGAAGTTACTAATGAGCACACAAGTGTTCTAGAATTCCCACTCTTTTCATTTTTTCCTTATTCAATTCTGATTCACACTGTTGAATGCCTTGGCATAGTCAACATACTACAAATAGACATCATTATGGCAAGCTTACATCTCTCAGGCTTTCAGTAAAGATCCATCGGACATCAGTGATAATATCTCCTTTTTCCAATTCTTCTAAATCTGCCTTGAGCTTTGGGAAACTCCATGGTGCAGCTGTGTTTTGAATTATCTTCTATCAACTGATGGGGTTATAGTGAATGTGGGTATCTTTTTGATTTGAGTGTGTGTGTTTTCTGAAATTTGATTTTTTTCCCCTAGATAATCCTTCAATAGTTGCTCTCAAGGCTTGGGTATTTCAATTCTATCAGCTTGGGATATATTGGTTTTATTTGGCTTTCTAATTCAAATACTTTTAGCATTCCATTATAATACTCTGTCTTCTTAAGGTGATCTGTGAAATTTTCTATTCAGATCTGTTACTTCATCGTCTTCTATCTAACATTCTCTCCATGTTTTAAGCTATTGGTCAGCCAAGGGAAAGTTGCAAAGTCTCTTCTGATATCCACTCATCCATTCTTTTTATTGACCTTTAGTCATTGCAATCTTCATTTTTAATGTTCTTGATGTTGCTTGCAGCGTAGCTGGTCATATTAACATCAGAGCTCTTCCAAGACCTCTCAATTCAGGGAGGATGTATTGGAGGTCAAAATGTGACCTTTGTGGATGGTTTCTTTTTCTACAGCTTCCACTTGCGTGTCTAAATGAGCAAGTAATGTTGAGTTCCGAATTTACCCATGTTCTTGCTTTGCCTCACAATACCTAGCTTTTGCATTGATTTTTCCCACAGCTGTGAAGCGTTTGCCTCCTTTGAATTCCATATGGTAAGGTCCACATCTATTGTCACTATTTATGTTGTTGAAAACTAGCATGTGCTCTGAAAAATGTGTTAGTATTATAAAATCCTACTGTGAAAACTCTAATTTTCTAATTCTCATCATGGCCATGTTTTCCAATTACTAGTCTTTCCTTGTTGTCTCCCACTGATTACATCCCAAGTTCTAATAATCATGAATACACCTTGATTATGTGTTTCATAAATTTTAAGCCAAAATCTTTGTTAGAATTATTCTACTCTTTCATTATTACCTTCAATTTTGCCTAAATCTGAATCATAATCCTATACATTGGTCTTCCTTAAATGTACAGACAGTCCATCACAAAGGTGTTGCACTTCAGCATGAATTTTGAAATGCTATTTTTGATGATAAATACACAAATTATTTTAAATTTGTCATTCCTCCCATAATAAACAATATGACAGTCTGACTCAAAATGACCAATTCTTTTTCAATTCCTACACTAGTGCCTATGATAGTGTTCTTTATGAGTTCCACTTCATTATGTGTGTTCCAATGTTCCTAGATTCATACTTTGTGCATTACAAGATATGACTCTTAATAGATATCTGTATATGTTTCTTCTCATTTTTATTGGTACCTCTTCGGCAAATCAATGTCCTGAATGTGTTACACCATCCACGTCATTAAAAAGAACTGTACTTTGACGAGGAACCTCTTCATCCATCGTGTTTTGTTTTTGTTTTCTTTTTTTAGTTCTTTCCCACCTAAAGGCCTCATATTCTGGCACTATTTCTAAAAACATCCTATCATGAATCGTGTGATTTCTAGTAGCTAATCATGCAGTAAAGAGCATATTCCTTCTTTTTAGTCTCTTGTGCCTCTTGAGGCTACGCTGAAACTTTTCTCACCATGGATGGACCCATTTATATTGGAAATACCAGTTGCATGGTTGTAACCATTATAGCAGTAAGCAAGCTGGTAGAGTTTGACAGAATTACAGATGAGTGGTGGTAGAACGAGGGAATCTCCTCACTCTTCATATATCTACACAATGCTACTGATAAAATTCAATGAATCAAATGATGTTGGATACACATCCAACATAGTTATCAAATAAAAGAAAAAATGAAAGAAGCATCAATTACTTCTTCACGTAAACACCAGATTGACACAACCACGTTAAGTCTTTTCTATAAAATTCCAGATATTACTAATGGGGTGTCACAACCAGGGTAATACAAGTACTCCATCTTAATGTTTGATCACCCTATACCAAATTTTCTGCAAAAATGTTTATATATAGTGTCTTATTGAATTATGAGTTGGAGGTGGAAAAGTATATGAAAAATACAGTATAAACTTGAGCCCTTTGTGATTGGAGGATATAGGATGAACTAGTCCATAAAGAATGAAAATGATTAAAGACTTTTTATCATAGAGAAAACAAACAAAAGAATGTTATTAATTATTGCAGAATATCTTTCAAAGTTAAAATAATGTATCAGCTTCCAGATTAATTAACTAGCCATTTTATATCAGAAATTCTAATTTCAAAAAGACTAGGAAGATACACTATTTTGTTATAACTCTTTCTAATAACCATGTCCCCAGATGGGGATGCTCATATTATGAATAGTGATCAATTTGCAATCCAAAGGATTAAAAAACATCCCTATTGTCCAGGAAGTATACATTGCTGCTTTGTCTCACCACACACACACACACGCAGCTCATAGACAAGTTGTGAGAAGTGGCAGGAGATGAAGGAACAAGAAAGTAGAGGCATGTGCTCTAGTCTAAAAACTGTTACCCACCAATTGCTACCCACCATCCCCTTGCTCAGCTATAATTCTTTTTTATTTTCAGCTATAATTCTTAATCCCAAGTCTTACACCATAGGCAGCAGGCTGGCAAATTAATTCCCATCTTCACTCACCGCTGTTATCAAGCTGATGACCAGCGAGAGACCCAAGAGAGCTGAGGGGAGCCATCCCCATGCATTTCTGGGCCTGTAAATCTTTAAGGGAACAAAAAGAGCAAACATTCTCCTTCAGGGTCTGGAGAGTTCACATTGCCAAGCTGTGGCTAGCCTGAAGCATGAGCCTCTTGCTACCAGGGCTCTTTCTGCTATCTTTCAAATGCATGGCCTCGGATCAATTCCACCTCACTGCATCCTTTGGAGGATGTGTGTGTGGAGACTGCAACCCCTCGTGAAAAAAGGACATTTCACCTGTCTGCTCAGGAGTGTCTGGTAATTTTGAACTGCTAACCGCCACATTAGCAGCCCAACCTATAACCACTACACCTCTAGAGATCATTTTTTGCTTTTAATCACCAGTCAATAAGTTGCTTATGATATTCCATTGCAGAAGTCATAAGATGATTTAAGAGAATGAAGGATTGCGAGGTGGCAGATTTAGATATTTTTAGATTTAGATATTTTTGGATTTAGATATTTTTCAGGTTCTAGGGAACAGTGTGAAAATTTTTTTCACGATTTTTATCTTGATTTTTGCTTAATCGAATGCAGACTTCTTGTTCTCAATACATTCCTCTTTGATACCTGCTGAAAAATGTCCTCTCCAAAGTCAAAATACCCAGAAGGAAGGAAACTTGGCCAATGGGGTGGTGAAGGTGTCCGAGGGGGTCTCCACAAGGTTGTCAGTAAAATCTGTGCCTGGAAATGTCAAGGTAAAGCCAAAGGAGAAAGCAGGAAAAGATACATCTGTAAAACGAAAAGTGAAAGCAAAAAGGTAAAGGGGAGAATAGGAAAAACAGGCTCTTGCAACCTAACAAAGAAATTAAATATGTGTCTACCCAAAATGGATAAAATAAAAACAAGGAGAGTAAAGCTCTGAGGAAGCAAGAGAAAATGACACAAAATCTGATTTGCATGTATCTACTATGTCTTAGTGGACCTTGCTATCTTCTTCTTGAACAATCCTGAGGGATATTTGTATCAAGTATTTTGTCAATGCAAATTTTCTGGTAGCTCTGGAAATATTTTTAAGAAGGAGGAAAAAATTTTAAAAAAGAGAAAATTCCACTCCATTCCATTTTTTTAAGCATGTAAATATTTTAACAAGAGATGTGAAATCCTTTGCTGGTTATTTGTCTTTGGTACAACCAGAAAATAGTGAAATGTTGAATTGTAGTAAGATTTTACTGTCTCAGGGGTCAATATAACATTCCATGGAATATGGAGGGAGTTTTTGAATCCTTAATACAAAACTTATGTAATGGCAATTTTGAGTCACTGCTATGCATTGATATGATTTGAACATATAAAAGTCTGTGTCCATTTTGTTGATTTTTGGTGTGAAAACCATTTTGTCACCGTGACTTTCTTTATCAGAACTCCATGGATTCTTTAATACCATGGGTTGTGGCCATCCAGTTTCTGATATAATGTTGGTATGTGCCATGAAGGGTTCAACATTTGAGTGTGTAGTGTGTGACATTAAATTTGTGAACTAGTAGGATACAAGATGCAGCATTTTTTCAACATTCGAAGATAATGGTACTAGTTAACTATGTTTAAAATACTCAAATTTAAAGCTGAAGAATCACTGGAATTTTACAAAATATTTGTACCTAAATAGCATTTTAGGATTTTGGTATGTGTATTAAAAATGTGTGAAACTTGTTTAGACTATATACTGATCTCAAAAGAATGAATAAAATGCCAATTACAAAAAAATGGAAGGGAAAGAATGCATGCTATTGTCTTAGGTCAAATGGACTAAACCAGTTTAATCTATTGATTTTAATATGAGCTGTTTGTAACATTGAAAGCTCCCTGCCCCTTTTACCATGTAACATGTTGTCTGGAGCAATTCCATATTATATAACTATAAATTGTTTCAAAATATTTATTTCCTTGTTATTTGCCTTAGCTTGTAGAGAGCAGTCAACATGCATTCTTTAAAGGTTTAACACACACACACACACACACATACACACACACAATGGGGCCTATCTAGCACTCTAAATCAGAGTGCTAGCAATTATTTTCCAAAGCAGACTAGAATAAAGACACTAATTGTAATCTAGTGAAGTATTGAAACTCAATACTACATTCACTTGGTTATTTGATTCTTTGGAGCAATCTAAGCACTTTCTTTAATAGCTTATTAAGAAAACTATTTTAAAAACCACAGGGCCAGTATTAATATACTGGCCATGTGTGTAGATAATTTTTTCTGAAGCTGAATTTTGTTCCGAAGTAAGTATGGTTTTTGTTTTGTTTGTTGTTGCAAAGTATCCAGGCCCTGTGTGCAACGTGTGAAAGGGAAAGGACTCGCTGATACCCACTTCTGCTCCTGCTGGCTCATTTATTGCCCAAGCACTCTTGCAGAGATCGCCCCTCATTTCAGTGGGTGAATTAAGAGGCAGACCTATGAGCACATGGAGACCGTCCATCTGGAGGAAAACCTGAGTGTGGAACCAAACCTGTGCTGGAGTCAATGTTGCATCTAAATGGTTTTGCTCAGTGACTGCCACTGCTGATACAGGGCCAGCCTCACACTGAGCTGGATTGAAGGAGAATGCAAATGAGCCTCCTTGATGGGTTAATAGGGCTGGGGTGCTGATAGGCAACTTGCTTGCAGCATTTCCCACTTCACTGTTCCTGAAAGTCTATATCCTTATGCATGCTTAGCAAATGCAAGTATTCACTAGTCTTAAGATGTGTCTTTTCATCTTTAGGTATTTAAAAGCTCACAAATGTCACAGAACAAATCTCAGATTTATTATAAGTAGCAAATATTTGTTTGTGTTCCATGCCTTTGTCCTTCACATTTGTTCTCTCTCACAGTATACTTAGAAAACAATTCTTATTTTTTTCAACTTGTGAACTTTAACCTCCATTGGGAAAGGGCTGAATTATAAGATTCTAAACTCGTATTCATGATTTTATATATTTGTATCTGCTGATTATGATACTACTCAAAAGGATAAGGAATTATCCATGGAGAAGTACTTATTTTCACTTAAGGTTATGGCATAATTATTCTATGCAAGCAAGCAGATCAGGGATGAGTTGGTCATTTTAAAAAATATTACTAATACTAAGAAATAAAACAAAGCTATGTTCATATGATTGTCTTTTGGTAATATATTATCTTATATAGCAAGGAAGAAAGACAAAAGGAAAATGAAACTGCAATAAAAATAAATATTTTGACCTTTCTCCAATTTGAAAGTAAACAATCGTAGTCAGGTATTTTCTGGTAAATATATGCGTGTGTGTATATACATATGTATATACATATTTTAACAAATGTAACCCTTATGATTCTGGCAAAATCACTGTTACCATGTCTTTCTTGATAGTATATCTTGTAATGCATTCAATGGAATAAACTTACCCCTATGAGCACTATTTTAATACATATTAATTCATAGCTCACTATTTCATTTTGCACATTATTTTGTTACTATTTTGTATTTAATTCCTTTGCTATATTCCACTAGTAAAAAAAGTAAACTTGTTTTAATAAAAAATAATGCCATGCAACAAACCAGTTATGAATTGTAACTTTATATATTGTCTAAATTAAATTGTGGGATCAGTCAGCATTTATATAAATTAATTGTCATTGGGGTCTCATTTACTTTTTTTAAAGCAAGACATAGGACACACTCATATTTTTGTTGATGTTTAAACACAGGACTTAGCTTTTTCATGATGCTGTCAGGAGTATATGCTACTGAATTTGCATTCAAACATTTGGTCATCTTTTATACCAGTTTCTTTGTGTAAAACAACCACCATACTGTGTCTTTTAAGAGGATATATTACTATTACTCCTTTAGAATCCCAAAAAAACACAACCAGAAAACGGTCACCATTACCTTCTGAGGTGACTTTTCTTCCTAGAAACTTCCTGGTGCAGCAGAACCCTTTAAAGGGCTCTGTTTTCAGTGGACATAACTCTCATATAAGTAAATCCGGGAGTCATTCCCCATGAGGTTTGGTTCTATCAGATTGTCTTTGATCATTTTCATTTGGCTAAAAAGGAGATGGAAAGACCAGCTCTGAGAGCCAGTACATTTCCATGCAATGCTTTGGCTTCCAAACAACTGACAACTTGCTGAAGGAAAGAGGGTGGGTTCAGAAGGGAAATGTTGAGTTAGGTGAAATGTCAACTTTAGTAACTATGACATCAAGGGGAATTCTGCAATCTTGCTTCATTGCGACTTTAGCTTTGATTTCTTCATTCATTGAGAATGAGGGTCTCCTATGTTTTAACTCATTTTTGAAATCTTCCCAAGCCATCCTTAAAATGATTGACCCATATTAAAAATGTATTATATGGGGAATAATTACAATAAACTTGTTGCAAGATTCAAGAATTTAGGAATATTTCCACATTGGTTTTGTTGAAATTTGTTATGAGCCAAGTGTCCTTTCATACAGAGGCACTCTAAAGAGATCAAGAAAAGTGTATTAGAGAACTTTTCTGCAGCTATTCTCTGGCTGCAGTCATGCTTACATGTATTTTGTTTGTAATAAACCTGTACACAAGTAAATTGGAACCATAGTAATAATACCTTCTACTTGCACTGCTAAACATTTTAAACAAATTATATTCCTGCTTGATTAATTAATAATGAAGCTGCTTGTGTCAGATTAAATTTTCTGGATTCAACGTTAAGAAACAGATTTTTTGGATCTGGCTTATGAAGGAATGTTCTAAAGAAAAAGGGGAGTGCTGGAGGAAGTATTGCACAGAGGAAGGTAAACGTGAAGATGTCCCATAGCAAAGACAGAGCTTCGTCCGGATTCCATACAGAGCTTTGAAGTATGACTTGCACCAGAGTTGCCACCTTGAACAGACAGTGTCTGGCCAATTATAGCTCTTTTGAAGCATTGGTTGTAGGTCTTTTCCTGAGATGGAGGGAGAAATATTACTTGCCTGGAAAGCTCACTCTTTGACATTAAACTAAGAGGAATGTACTTGAATATAAGTCAATGTTGAGCTATTAGTATCAAGATTCCTATGCATAGAAAAAAGTTAACTTGTTCTATAAAAGAAATCTAGGCATCAAGAATGTCTTCTATACCCTCATGTTTCAATGCTGAAATAGCTTTGTTATTTAAAAAAAAAAGTGGTGCTAGGAAACAATTTGAATATTTTATATTATATCCCCTTACCACAACTCAGTCTTCCATAATTTTTTGCTATTTTCACACAATTGAGTCAATTTGGGTAAAGAGAGTAGCATCCAGACATTGTTTATTAGCTAACAGATTAATAGTTAAAACACGTTTGTGTACCAATTCGATTGACTTAGCATTATTGACAAATATCCTGTAAAAATTTTAACATCATACATGAGTGGTTGCCCAAAAATAAAACAGAATAAACTCTTTGAAAACAGTATACTTAAGTCATTTTATAGACTTATTAGAAAAACTAGAACAATTTCATCTCAGAAGTACTCTCCATTATACTTAATGCATTTGCCAATCGACCAATTCCATTCCTGAAAACATTTTTCAAACTCATCTATTTAGATGGCTAAGCTTCCAAACAAATGAGCACCTTCCTTGTATTTTGTTTTGTTTGTTTTCTTTTTCTTTACCTCTTGTGCATTGTCAAATCACCCTCCTTCATGTTCCTCTTCATTTGGAAACAAAAATATGTCACACAGAATGAGTCAAGGTGAATAAGGTGTGTGGGACAAGATAGGCATGCTGTTTTTTGCCCAAAACTGGAAGACCGAGATGGCTGCATGAGCAAAGTGCTTTGTCACAGTGGCAAAATCAGTTCCCTATCTGCCACAAATCAGATCTTTTTGTCACATAGTGTTAATCAAGTCATTTCAGAACCTCGAAATAGAAAACTTGATTAACAGTCTGACCTGTTAGGAAACCTCCAAACATGATAGGAGTTGACATGTTCATCCATTCAGGGGAAGCTGATGGACATCCAGAATGTGGTACATTTCACCTTTCTTTGAAACAAGAAAATTATTTGTATGGTTGATTTTTTCCATATCATTGTCTAGAAAGCTGTGTTCATCATCACAATAGTTTCTGTGACATTGTTACTTAGCAGGAAACAAAATTTCACTTTCATATGTTGTTCTCTTAAATAATCCATCTCACAAAACAAGGTTCAAGGAAAACTGCTTTTACCAAAAAAAAAAAAAAAAAATTCACTGTGACCAGAGGGAACCTTTCCAGATGATGCCACTGGGTGCACTAACTGAGTTGCTGAATGCTAACCTAGCAGGGAAAAAAATGCATGCTACAAAAGTTCTGCTCCATCCCGCACAGTTCCATTTGGGGGAAGGTGCCCCCTTAAATGGTCAATTGGTGATATGTGGGTATAATTTCAAGTGTTGTGTCTTAAATATAATACAGTGTTTTACCAACTGGACTAAAAGATACTTGCTAAGGGCAATATTAATCATTTTGTGGTTTAAAATTGACAATTATTGCATGAGCTTGCAAAGCAACTTTTGTTTCCAATACAAATCATGTAAAAGTTTGTCCTGTCAAAAAAGTAGCCATTGCCTCAATTAGTTAGGTTGAACCCTGACTTTAAAAGAAGAGTAAAACATTTCCTTGTTTTATTTCAGGAAACAATAATTTCAGAAACCAAGCTGTTTCATCTGCTCCAGAAAACTTGAAATAACTCTGACTTAAATCAATATGTGGAATTTTCCTAATAAATTGACCTCTCAGAAATTCATATTTCAGTTGTTAGGTGCCATTGAGAGACCTTAAGCCTATAGCCCATTGGTCCTAAGTCTGAGTCCATTGATGCAGCCCCTGTGTCAATCCATCACATCCAAGGCCACCTTCTGTTGACTAGGTCTCCACTTGACCAAAGATGAAGTCCATCTTCTAGGCCTGGTTTCTTTAGAAGATGCGTCCAAAGTGTGTAAGATAGAGTCATGACATACCTGAGAGTAACTTAAGGAATACTGTGGCCTTAATTCTCCCAACATAGATCCATTGGCCTTTTTAGTTGTCCATGTTATTTTCAATATTTTTCTCCAAAATTCAAATGCTTCAGTTCTTCTTTGGTATTGCATATTAAATGTCCAACTCTCACATGCATATGATTCAATGGAGAATATCAAGGCTGGTGAGAGGTGTACTTTAGTCTTCAAACCAGCATCCTTGCTCTTTAATATTCAGAAGAGGTCTTGTGCAGCAGATTTACTAAAAGCAATGCCTGTGTGAGTTCTTAGATGTTGTTTCCAGGAGTAATGGTTGTAGATCCAAGTAAGACAAAATCCCTCATAACGTCAACCTTTTCCCCATTTATCAAGATGTTATCTACTCATGAGGAATCTGGTCTTCTTTACATTGAGTTACATTTTATACTGAAGCCTATAATTCGTCTCACATTCAGCAATGGAGGTTGTGTCATTTGCATATTACAGGTTATTAAGCCTTCCTCAATTCTTGATTTCACATGTTTGTGTGATGATTCCTTGAGCATACAGATTGAATATATATTGGGAAAGAAAACAATCCTACTACACAGTTTTCCTGATTTTAAACTACATAGCATTCCCTTGTTCTTTTTGATCCACATATAAGTTCCAAAGGAACACAAGGAAGTGTTTTAGAATTACTATTTTCTAAAGTTTATCCATAGTTTACTATGATACACACCATCAAATGCCTGTGCATAGCCCATAAAATTCAAGGAAACATCTTTTTGGTATCCTCTGCTTAGAGCAAGATCAATGGGCTATCTGCAATGATATCCCTTGTTCCATGTCTCTTCTGAATCAGTGTGCATTTCTAGAAATTCTCGGTCAATTTGCTGCTGCAACTCTTCCTTAATTGTCGTAAGCAAAAATTTACTTTTGTATAATATCAGTGATATAATTCTATAGTTTGAGCATTCTGTTGGGTTATCATTCTTTGGAATGGACACAAATATGCGTCTCTTCCATTCATTTCGAGAGGTAGCTATCTTCCAAATTTACTAGCATAGGGAAGTGAGTGGTCGCAGTGCTTCCTTGGCTTTCTGAAATATTTCCGTGGGTGTGTTATTCTGAGCAGACTAGAGAAACCAATTTACAAACATACATATGTATATAAGAGAGAAGTTTATATACAAGAGGAATGGAACATTGAGAAAGCATACCAGCCCAGTCCAATTCAAGTTCATAAGTCTGATATTAACCCCTATGTCTGATACCAATCCATATGTCCTCTTCAGACTCACAAATCACATGCAATGACACCAGCACAATCCAGGTCAGTGGCTGTAGAGTCTTGTGTATCCAGTGGTGATAGAAGTATCTTATTGCTGGCAAGGGTCTTGTGGCTCCTCCAGATTCCAGGGCTCAGAGTCTATCAGCATGCTGCCATGTGTCTTGCCAGTAGAGCATCTTCAAGAGACTGAGTTTATAGTCTCTCATTTTCATGGGAGAATCATCACTAAATTTCTCAGAATTCTCAGAGAAAGCCATGCCCACACAGAAATCTCATTGGCTATCTCTAAATTGACAGACTAGACTCCACCCCTACACTTCCAATCATGAAATTGATACCAAAGTACATGACTGCCACAATGAATATTACATCAATTACTGGAGCCTTGTTTTTGGCTAATGCATTCCATGCAGTTGGAATTTCTTTTCTCAGTACCTTTATTTCTTTCTCCTCTGCTGCTGCCATACATTGTGGAATATGTACTTGCTCGCTTTGTTATAGTGGCTGTATTTCCTTTCTATCATCAATGATGTTTCTTGTATCATATATTTTGCTCATAGGAAGCTTCATTATCTCTACTCTAGGAATTAATTTTAATTGAATTTTTTAAGTTTCTGATGTACTAATTATGTTCTTCCCTTTGGTTTTTTTCTCATTATAGATCTTTTAACACTTTATTATGATACTTGACTTTGTCTTCTCTAATTGCCTTTTGAAATTTTCCTTTCATCTCACTAACTTCACCATTTCTTCCATTTGTTTGCTCTACAATTAATAGCAAATTTATGAGTCTCTTTTCATATCCATCTTGATATTTTCTTTCTTTCTTTCTACACTTCACTCTCTTCATAAATAATGATCTTGATGTCCTCCCATACCTGACAAGGTCTTCTGTCTTTGGTTTTTAACACACCATATCTTTTCTTGAGATGTTCTTAAAATTCAGATATGGTAGATTGAAAGTCATATTTTTTACTCTTGTAGATTTGTTCTCATTTTCTTCAGCTTTCTCTTGAACTTCCATGTGAGTAATTGATAGTTTGTTCCAAAGTCAGAATGCTGATATTGAGCTTCTCCGTCATCTCTTACCAAAAATGTAGTCAATATGATTTCTCTATATTCTACCTGGAGAAGTTCATATGTATAGTGGCCTTTTTCTTTTTTGGGAAGAGGGGGAGGCATCACTACCTATGGTGGTCGTGGGCACTACCCAGTGCTGCTTCTGAGAGCCGCCGCTAGATTTGAACCACCAAGCCCACTGGCCACAGTCCCGTACTCAACCACTTACGCCACAGGGGCTCAGCCTTGCAGTGGCCTTTTTCATTGTTGAAAAAGAGTACTTGCTTTGAGCAAGTTACAGATTATGCAAAATTCTATCATGCAATCTCCGTACTAACTTCCATCACCAAGTCCATATTTTCCAACTAGTATTCTTTTTACTTTGTATCTCACTTTTGCATTTCAATCACCAATAACTATCAATGAAATTTGATTGAATTTTAGATTGAAGTTGTTAATAGAATTCTTCAATTTCCTCATCACTAGCTTTTGTGGTTGGTACGTAATGTTAAATACTGTTGGATTTAGTGAATTTCCTTGAAGGTGAATAGATATAATCTGGCAACAGTCAGCATTGTGCTTCACGATAGATTTAGCAAAATCCTTTCTGACAATGAGTGCTGTCTTGATTGTGTCAATTCTTGCATCGTATATCATAGGGTTTTCTGATTCAGAATGGCCAAAACCAATCCATTTCAACTCACGAGAGCTTGGGATATCAATATTCATGCTTTCCCTTGTAGCAAAAAAAAAAAAAAAACTTATGTCATCTGCATATAACAGGGTCTGAATAAACTTTTCCCTGATTGTGATGTCACATTCTTCTTCCTATAGTCCATTGGGGTTTTTTTATTATTATTTTCTCAGCACATAGATTGAAAGTATGGTGGAAGGATACAACACTGTTCACTTGTTCACCTTTTTAATCTGGTCACAACTTTGATAAAATTGAAAGAAAATTGTAATACGGGTGTAGTCTATTCTTAATAGAAGTTCACACTGTGAGGAAACTACCTCACTTCCTGATGGTCTGGAACCTCCATCTAGCACATCAACTATGAACAGCCTGCTATGCCTTTGCCAACCTTGGATTCATCTAACTCTGCAACCAGGAGCTTGCCTCATTAACATCGGATTCATCTGCCTCAAGCTCTAAAAGGCTGTGTCTTCCTGTTCCCTGATTACATTTCCTGCTTTCTAGTTATCTGACCATGGCAGATATATGGGCCAGAAAAAAAAAAAACAACTGCTAGCTTCACACTTTAGCCCATGAACTTGAACTGTATTGGGCTTATATTGCCGGTTGCACTTTTCTAGATAACCCAGTCTCACACACCCTACACATGGCAATAGTATTGGAGAAAGATGTACATTTGTGAGCTAAGGATCTTTTTTCATGGATACTCAGAATTTTCTTCATTCAGTGTTTCAGGTTTGTGGATAGAATAATATCTTGCTGTTTGGACAAGAGTTAGAATCCGCAATGAAGTTTTACATCAATTCTTTTCATATACTTAGAGTGCTTTCACATTAATCTTAATTTGGATCAAAGGATTTCACATTTTATCTGTCAGACTGCTGATCTATTTTAGTGGCAGACACTACTCAATTAAATCTTGCCAAAGATCTATGTAGATCAAAGTGCTGTGCTCTTTTCAATGACTTGATACTTATCATATTAGCATGTCTACTTTGAAATGGCCTTTAAATGATTCTACTTTCTACTTCAGAAAATTGACTATTGAATTCTTCACATAAAAAATGGATGAATAATATCAACTAGAGAGGGTTTCTGGAGAAACAAGCCAGGAGATTTATGAATATGTGTGCTTACGTGTGTGTATAGGTAGATAGATGATAGATAGATAGATAGATAGATAGATAGATGATATAGGGATAGAGTTATATGGATATAGATATATAGCTAGATAGGTTTATACAGTGAAAAGGAATAAAATGGCTAATTACTCCACACAGCAGTACAGAAGAATCAATTCAACTAACTTCAACTCGTGAGTGCTGGTGGACCAAGATCAAGGAAAGATAGGCAGAGTAGGGTGGCAGGCTGCAGATATCAAGGAGGGTCAACAAAAGTCAGTAGCTTCAGAGCATAGAAAAGAAAGCCCACATGTAGTTTCAAGCTCTAGTGATGTAAGCAAAACAACATGATCCATGGTTGTGTAGGCTCACACTAGTGTAGCAAAAGGATAGAGTCAAAGAAGTAGAGGGAGGGGTCCTCAAATAAGGCCCACGGGCCACATGCTGCCCATCAAGGACATTTATCTGGTGTCTTTGTCACCACTGCCTGTCTTACTTAGCAGCCCACTCATCCTAGGCCCACAGTGAATTGGTTCATAGCTTTTGCTTTGTTTTAAACTATAGTCAGACCCTCCAACAGGCTGAGGGACAGTGAACTGGTCCCCTCTTTGGGGACTCCTGAAAGGACTGTTCACCTCAGAAAACCTTGAACCCTAAATGCAATCAAATTAAACCTTTCCCTTTTTTGTTACCTCTACTCTTTACCAAACATGATGTTCTGCTCCAAAGACTAGTCTCTCCTCAGCACATGCCCAAAGTAAGAAAACTGAAGTCCCATCATCCTTGACTCTAAGGAAAACCAGGGCTTTATTTTATCCAATAGAAAAATGTTTGTCCTTTCAGCAGTCCAAATCATTTTCAATGTTCAGCACCAGTGTCACAATTCATATGCATAGACTCCTCCTTGGTTTTCCATGTTTGATATCCAAATTATTATGCGTATGAGGCAATTGAAAATACTAGGGATTGGGTTGTGAGCATCTTCTTCAAAATAACATCTTTGCTTTAGAATAATCTAGAAAGGTCTTATGGAGCAGATTTTTCCATTTCGTGACTGTTGATCTCTTGACTGCTGCTTCCAGGAGCATTAAATGTGGATACAAGAAATGCACAACAATGTTAAGCTTTTCTGCACTTACCATAATGTAACTTGCTTGTCTGATAGTGAGGATTTGAAGTTGTTTACATTGAGTGGAAATCCATATTGAAGGATGGAATCCTTGATCTTTACCAGCAAATGATTAAGTCCTTCTTACTTTCAGCAAGCACAGTTGTGTCATCTGCATATCTCAGGTTGTTAATAAGCCTTCCTCCAATCTTGATGCTGTATTCTTTTTCATATAATCCAGATTGTCTGATGAATGATCATTATAGATTGAATAAGTATGGTAAGGGTATACAACCTTTTTTGCACACCTCTTTTCATTTTATAGTATGCAGTTTTCTCTTATTGTATTCTCACAACCCTTTCTTGATCCAAGCACATCTTCCATAGTAGTACTATGAAGCGTTCTGGAAGTCCTCTTCTTTTAAAGGCTATTCATATTTTGTTATGATACACAAAGTCAAATACCTGGGAATAGCAAATTAAATGCAAGTACACATCTTGACTTCTGTGCTTTCAACCAACATCCATCTGACATCAGCAATGATATCCTTTATTCCATGCCCTGTTCCAAATCTGACCTGAACCACTAAAAACTGTCTATCAATGTACTGCTACAACCACTGTTGGATGATCTTCAGCAAAATTTTATTTGTAAATATACCAATGATATTGTTTTAAGATTTAAGTATTTGATTAGATCTCTTTTCTTTGAAATGGATACAAGTATGGATTTCTTCTGATCAGTTGGCCAAGACGCTGTCTTCCAAATTTCCTGACATAAATGAAGAAGAGCAATCATCAGTTTATAGAAACATTTCAAATAGTATTCCATCAATTTTTGAAGCTTTGTTTTAGAAAATTCTTTCTAAAGCATTTTGAACTGTTTACTTGGTTATTGTTCATATACTATTTCCTTAAACAGTAGTACATTGTGTATCCTTTCTCTCTTTTGAAACTTCATGCAGCAGCCAATGTTTTGCTCACAGAATCCTTCAATATTCCAGCTCAAAGCTTTTATTCTTTTTCTTGAATTCTTTCAGCTTAAGGACTAACTTCTGGACATGAACTTTCCTTTTTGTTTCTTAGCTTTATGTCTTTGCACATTTTATTATTCCTATTTAACTCTGTGGTTTCAATTGACTTCCTTTTTTTGCACTTGCTTTAGCTACTCTACAATTAGGGGGAATTTCAGAGTTCCTTCTTACATTCACTTTGATCTTTTCTTTCTTTCCGGTTTTTTAAATGACCTTTTCCTTTCTTTATGAATGATGCTCTTGATCTCCTCCCACAGCTCATCAGATCTTTTGACATCTGTATTAAATATATCCAATTTTTAAAAAAGTAGTCTTTGAACTGCAGATGGAATATGTTTAAGATGGAATATTTTGGATTACATGCACTGGTTTTAATTTTTTTTGCTTTGTTTGTTTTTATGTTTGTTTTGGGGGGGGGGCATCAGAGCTCTCCGGTGGTGGGAGTAGGAGGTCCAGCCCCAGTGCTGGAATTGAACCTCCGTCCCAGTGGGCCGCAGTCCCACGCACAACCACTACACCACCGGGGCTCAGCCCGCACTGGTTTTAATTTTTTCAGCCTCATCTTTAAACACAGTTATCCGAATTGGTGGTCTGTTCCAGTATCAACATTTGTTTCCTTCTAACTACCAATATTGAGTTTCTCCAATGGTGTTTCCCACTGAGATAGTCACTTTGCTTTCTCTGTATTCCATCTGGGGTAGTCCATGTGTATAGTCACCTTCTGTGTTGTTGAAAACAAGTATCTGATATGAACAAGTCATTGAATTTGCAAAATTCTACAACTTTGTTTATATTACCAATTCATATTTTCTGAATTTTGCATTCCAATCACAAATAATTCTGTGTTTGACTGCATGTTTCATTAATTTCAGACTGAACTCATAGGTATAATTCTTCTATATCTTCAATAGTAGGTTTAGTGATAGGTCAATGAATTTGAATAATAGTTGTATTGGTTAGATTTACTTGAAGGAGGATAAAGATAATCCTATTACAGACAGCATTACATGTCAAGATTGATTTATGAAATGTCCATTTATACAAGGGATGAGTGACATTCCTCTTGAGAGTTATTCTCTTTTTTAATTGATTGTCATTCTTGATATAGTAAATCATATGACTTTCTGATTGAAACTCGCCAACACCAGTCAATTTCAACTCACTAATGCCAGAGGTATAGATCTTTATATGTTCTATTTTATTTTTGATGAATTCTGTGAAGTTGTAGAACTTGTTGTATTCCAAGTCCTTAGTTTGCATGCCAGTTTCACTGATTCTCCCCATTCACATAAAGGCAGAGTGTAAGAAACTCTGATAGGTCAGATGATAGAATGCTGTGTCACAGAGCTTGCAGAGCTCTATTAAGACATAGATGTCTTATTCCAAGGAACTGGAGGTCAGATGAAGAGAATCCAAATGTGTACATATTTATCGCCAACCATCCCCCCCACAGAAACTAAGTTGATGGCTTGAGTCACAACTTTTAGTAAGACAAGGCCTCAATATATATCCCAACTTCATCCTGTCTAATTAACATAGCAGATAACTCACTTCATAACCATGACCACAGGCATCGTGGCTAGGATTTACAATACATCACAAAATAGAAGACTATGTGTAAAAGCGTGATGTTAAAAATGCAATACGTATCTGGCAGATTTAAGGAAGTGAATGAAGTCCCTAGAGTTCCTGGGTGGTACTTCTTCCAAAAAGCACAGGCAGTGAAAACCTTTAAGAGCACAGTCTACCTCCAAGCACATAGTATTGTAATGGGTTCGAATTCATTTCCCAACAATTTTTTTTTACATACACATTCACAGTTACAATTTAATCTACTCTGATTCATGGCAGCCCATGTGTCAATGGAGAACTGTGCTCCAAGAAATTCTCAATAGTTGATGCTCTTTTGATTCCTTTTTTCCCAAACTAGATCTCCAATTATTTTTAATCAGGATGTCTCCAAGTGGACTCACACCTCAAGCATTTCACAGCTCTCACAACAGAATGGGGTATGGTTTGCAGATTGAATCTGTCAACCACTTTGTGGGGAAGATGAGCATTTATGCTCTGATAAAGATTTGTAGACATGGAAACCCACATAGACACTTCTGCTCTGTTGATTGGAGGAAGATTTGAATTGATAGCAATGATGCTTGTTTGTTTAGAAGGGGGGGACAATGGGGTATCTTAACACACGTGGGATGGCTATAGGTCCAACAAGAATAGACAGCAACTTGTTACACTAGTCCTGCATGCACAAAATATAAATGTAAAACTAGTACCCCCAATCCCAGATCTATTTTTTTCTCTAACTGATTTTACAAGTTCAGTCCCTGAAGTAAGATGCACCTGTGTTGACTGCTAATGCTATCATTTATTAGTAGAAACTTGGGAAAAGAGTTTAATCTCAATCTGGGGTCTAATGAGTACTGGTGGTATAGTGGCTATTACTTTGCTACTAACCATAAGGTCAGCAGTTCAAAACCACCAGCTGCTCTGAGGGAGAAAAATGGATCTTTCTACTTCCATTAAGAGTGACAGACTCTGAGGTTTGGGATACTCTGATGTTAGGGAAAGCACAAAAGTTCTGCCCCTGTGGGTGGAAGTGGTAGACACTGGACCTTGGGTGGAACCTCAGACTGGGTAGTTGGCCCATGGAAAGGGATCAGTGTCACCATACTGCTAGTGCCCCCCTACCTTGGTTTGGCAGATTTTGAACTGTTGGGCAGGACTCTTCACTTGAAAGAATTCATACAAAGAGTTTTCCCCTGTCTCAGTGTAAACAGAGCTCAATTCATTGGGAAATTGAACTGTGCAGACCAACAGCTCATGGGGTGCAGCTCACAGAGCTATAATCTCAGAGACTACTCTTCTGACATTAGCTTGGATTTTTTTGTCATCAGTAAAAGTGATGATGGTATCATTGCAATTGTCTTATACCCAAGGGGAGTGATTAACAGTGTTTTGTTCTTGCTGTTTCTTCAGATTTTTTTTTACCTTTTGTTTGTTTGGTTTGCTTTTTCTTTTATTGGTTTTCTGTTTGTTGTTGTTCTTATTTTTGGTCTTGCATGATTTTCTTTCTGTCATAATATGACCACCAAAATAAATAAGGGTTCTATATAAGACATGGATGAGCACAAAGATTCTGGACTTCTACTTAGTCCCAATCTAAAAGAGTTAGTTCTGATAACATGGCCCTGCTCCATAATTCAAGAAAGGATCACTAAAGATAAGGGTGCTCTTAACAAGGTGTGGTGAAGAAAGTAAATGGTGCTCAACTATCAACTGGATTAGTAGCTGGGATCATAAAAACTTGAATTCAAACAAACAACCAACTAAATGAGAAATCAATCACATGGAAGAAGCAAACCAACCCGTGTGACCTCAAAATGCCAATAACAAAATGAAAATATGATGAAGAGAAAAGAATCAGAGCTTAAATTGTGAACACCCAATTTGTAGGAGGCTGTGGAGGACAGTGGGAACCTAAAATGTACATGTGATATACCCGAATAGATTAAACCTCTGTCAGGTCCCTTTAAACCACAGGCAAGGAGCTCAAACTGCTTTACTAGCAGACAGAGATTATTGTAACATTATAATGGTTGATTGAGCATGGTATATTATGATAGATGCTCATTTGACCTCCTCTCTTGACCCAACCTGAATGTGATTTAGAGTCAAGTATCTCTTGCATGTTTCCACAACAAAAGATTCTTCTCTAGAGTTTAAATATTAATACTATTACTCTTGATTTATGATTGATTTACTCTTCCATTTAATCTTTCTTTTATTTACTTCTGGGTGTCCAAATTTGTGGAACACAGAAGTAAGTGCCTAGAGATTATAAGTGATGCTGTGCTTTTTTGGAGATTGGGGAGGAAGAAAGGGAGGGTGACATGAGGAGCAAACAAGGAATCTGGAGTAGGTGAGAAAACAATGAAACTGATTGTGACTACATATATGCAACTCATTTTAAAAGCTATTTAGCTATAAAATAATTTAAAAAATAGTGATAGTCTCAGAAATGCTCAGGGGCAATTCTACTCTCTCCTATAGGTTCACTCAGAGTCTATGTCAACTCATGACAGGGAGAGAGCTGGTGAAGTCTAAGATTTAGGTTGTAAATGTAGGAGGAAATCCTAGGTATCAAAAATGTCTGTCAAGAAATTTGAAACTAAGTTTTCCAGATAATACACATAGAAATAATCAATCTGAATAATGATTGGCATTGTCAGTGATACTTTGTATTGTTTTTTTAATTTTAACATGTTAATATGAAAACCTTATGCTAATTATTTTTCCTCAGACATGTGCTAATTCTTCAACTTTTCAAAAGAAAATGCAATCTTCCATTTGATTTTCACATGTTCAGTTCCATTACATACCCAACAGTGAAGAGTTTTTAAATTAAAATAGAATGCTAATGTTTTCTTGTTTCATTTTTATGTGTGGACAAAAAATGTACAGCTTTAGTACATTTAATTTGGTTATATTACCCTTGAGAAAATGAAGGATTCTGGTACACAGTCTCAAATATTGTTTGAGAGTTGTGTGTGTGTGTACTCTTTATGGACTATTGGAACATTGGGGTACAGCATGTGTAAGAACTAGTGATCATTGGCCTCTCATTTAAGATACATATTCTTACAGTTTTTAAGATTAGCCCAAAAAGCATGCTTTGGAAGGAATTGTTATTTTCCAAAATATCTGACATGATAATATTTATATTTTCCTTTACGTGAAACTTAGCACTCGTGATCTATTCCCATCAGCTCCATACTCTCTCTGCTTTACAATTCTGACTGGGTTCTAATAAGATGTGTCGTGGTGGTCAGATCCATTTAGTAGACTTTCACTCAAATCATCCTTTTGTGCAACATCACAATGCACTGCCTGGCCCTGCACCATCTTAATAATGTTTCTTATCTTCTTGTGTCCTGTTGAAGCCATTATTTCAATCTGTATTGTTTAAAGTTTACCAAGCATGTTATTTTTGTTTTTTAGGGATGAATTTCCCTAAAAAGGTGACCAAAGTACCCGTGCAAAACGGAATATCACCAACCTCCCTTCTGAGGAACACTCTTGCTGTGGCTGCTGCTGTTGGGTCCCACTGAGTTGTTCTTACCCACAACAACCCTATGCACAGCAGCAGAATCATTGGCATCCTTCACATTTCTCACAATCATTCATATGTGGGAGACCATTGTTGCAGCTGCAGTGTCAATCCATCTCATCTTTTCATTGCCCTGCCCCCATCCACATGACGTCCTCCTCCAGGAACTATATCTTATGACAATATGTCCAAAGTATGAAATACTAAGTCATACCATTGTTTCCAGGAAGGAGCATTTTCGCCATGCTTATTACAAGACAGATTTGTTTCTCCTTTTAGCAGTCCATGGTACTTTCAATGCTCTTCTCTAGCACCACTATGCAGATGCATAAATTCAATCTTGATGTTCTGTATCCAATGTCCAACTTCCCATGCATATGAAGCAATTGAAAACAGCATGGGCTAGATCAAGCACACTTTTAATCCTCAAAATAAGATGCTCACGTTTCACTGCAGAGGCCTTGTGCAGCAGATTTACCTAAAGTAAGTTGTGTTCTCATCTCTTGATCGCTGCTTCCGTGATCACTGATTGTGAATCCAAGCTAGACACAATTCTTACATTTTTCAATCTATTCTCCATCTACCACGGTGTTGCCAGTTGTTCTAGTTGTGGCGATTTTGTTCATCCTTACACTGGATGGCAATCAATATTGATGGATAAAATCCTTGTTTTTTATCAGTGAGTGTTTCAAGTCTTCTCTACTTCTGCAAGCAAGGTTGTGTCATCTGCATCTCTCTTCATTAATAAGCATCCCTCCAAACCGATGTTGCATATAATCCAACCTCTCTGATTATTCGCTAAGCATACAGATTGAATCAGTATGGTTAGAGGATGCAGCCCTGACACATATCTTTCCTGATTTTAAACAAGGTAATATCCCCTTGTACTATTTCCACAACTGCCTCTTGATCTGTATCCTAGATTCACATGAACACAACCAAGTGCTTTGGAATTCCCATTCTTTTCAAAGCTATCGATAGTTTAGTATGGTCCATCCCATCAAATGGCTTTGAGTTGTCATTAAACCTCAAGTAACCAACTTTCCAATAATCTCTTCATTAAGCTAAGATGCATCTGACATAAGCAATCACATCCTTTTTCCTCACCCTGTTCTGACTCTGGCTTGACCTCTCCTAGGTTCCCGTCAGTGCGCTGCTACAGCCATTGAATGGTCTTCAGAGAAAAAGTCTGTCTGTGTGCGTCATCGATGATGCTGTTCTAGTTTAACCATTTTACTGGCTCGCCTTTTTTTCAGAGTGGCCACGAGCATGAATCTTTTGGAGTCAGTTGGCCAAGTAGCTGTCTTCCAAGATTCCTGGCAGACATAAGTGGTTCCTCAACTTGTTGAAACATTTCATTTGGCATTTCATCAATCCCTGGAGTCTTGCTTTGGGATCACGCTTTCAGGCAGGCTCAGCTCCTAACTTCAGCACCTTTGCTACATGTCCATATGCGCCCTCCTGAAAATGGTGGCGTGTTGACTCGATATAGCAAATCTGTATTCTCTCCACCATCTCTCGATGCTTCCTACATCACTCAATATTTTGTCCTTAGCATATTTCAAATTTGAACTTGAGGTTTTCATCTTTTCTTGAGTTCTTTTAGTTACAGGCATGTTAAGCATGCATTCCATTTTGGTGTTTTAATTCTTGGTCTTTGTGTCTTTCTGTATAATACTTTTCTTTGATTTCTCAAGCTCCCACTTGACATTTCTATTCAGCTCTTTGATGTAATTCTTCCTTCCTTTTCTTTTAGCTATTCTGCTGTTAAAAGAAAGTTTAAGAGTCTCTTATGATATCCATATTAATCTTTTTTTATTTGTCTTTCCTCTTTTTGGAATGACTCTTTGCTGTCTTCCTGAAAGATGGTCTTAATGTTTTCATATGATTTTTTGTTATTAGTAGTAAATGTATCTAGTCTGTTCTTGGGATAGTCTTGAACTTCAGGTGAAATAGACTCAAAGTCATATTTCAGTCCTTGTGGACCTTTTAAATTTTATTTAACTTTATCCTGAACTTAGATATGAGAAATTGATTCTCTGTTTTACAGTCAGCCCCTGTTCTGGTTTTAGCTGCTGATATTAAGTTTCTCCCTCACTGGCTTCTTATAGGTGCAGTCTATTTGTTTTCTCTGTATTCCAATGGTAGAAGCTCGTGTGTGTGTGGTTTTTATTGTTGAAAAAAGTATTTGCCATGAGCAAGTTGTTGAGTTTGCAAAATACTCCTGTGTAACTGTGGCAGTCATGTGCTTATGTTAATTTTAGATTGAAATGTAGGGGTGGAGTCTGGCCTGTTAATCTGGAGAAAGCCATTGAGTAGCCAATGAGGCCTCTGTGTGGGCATGGCTTTCAGCTGAGACTCCTGGGAAGTCTCATGATAGTTCTCTCATGAAGATGAGAAGCTATCTTCTCCAGTTGTTGGGAGTTAGTTTCAGAGATGATTAATCACAGGCAACACAGAATGGTGGCGTCTGGGAGGCTTGAGTAGCCAGTGGAGAGACCACATGGCTTTGCCCTGATGGAGCCGGACCTCTGAGGCTGGGGCAGATACATGGAGGCCTCTTCCAGCAATGAGTTGCTCCTGCCACCACGGGATGTTGTTGATGGACCCTGAGCCCTGGAGGCGAGGAGCCATGGGGAGACCCCTGTTGGTGCTGGGACTCTGTAGCCACTGACCTGTGACTTCGTGAGTCAGAAGGAGACTTTATGGACCAATTTCAGGCATATGGGTTAATATCTGATTTGTGACTTTGAGCTGGACTGGGCTGGGATGTTTTCTCCATGTCCCGTTCTTTTAGTATATAAACCTTCTCCTTATACCTATATGCGTGTCTCTGAAATTTCTTCCTCTAGTCTACCCGGACTAACACAGTAACCTCCATTTCTCTCAACAAATTCATACTTTTCAACAACTCTTCCCTGCTACTCATTTCCAAATTTGGCTTTCCATTTGCCAAGAATTCCTAATACCTGTTGATTGCATGTTTGAGTTCTTTCAGACTGAGGTCAATGGTAGAGGTCTTCAATTTCTTCATTAGCTCTTGTGATTGGTGCATACATTTGAATCATAGTTGTATTTATTTGATTTTCTTGAAGTCAGTTAGATATAATCCATTTTGGAATATCCTTGTTGACAATGAATGCCATTTATTGTATTATTCTTGGCAGTGTGATTATCTGATTCAAAATGGTTAATACCAGTCCATTTCAGCTCACTAGTGTCTTGGATTCTGGTCTTTAAACATTCCTTTTCATTTTTGACCTCTTCCAATTATATTAGATTCAGATTTCACATATTCCATGATCAGATCACTAGATTTTTCACCTGTTTTTCCTTCCATTCAGTCATGCCTCACAAAGGCTCCACTTCTACAACTTTTACCAGACTCAAAAATTCATGGTCGACTTCATTCTGAGAAATCAGCTTTTTCTCAGTCACATTTTAAGAACCCTTTAATATGAAGGCCCCCCTTTCCAGCAATATCTCTGAAAATGTTCTGTTCCATTCATTAGTCCTTCAGCATATGATTCTATTTCAAAGTTAAGCATAAAGCTTTCAGAGACTCCTTCATTCGGCATTCTGTTTTCAATCTTGAAGTCTATCCATTAAGGGTGACCCTGCTAGAATTTGAAATATCAGCACCATAGCTTATACATCACAGCCACACACCAGTCTCAACCGTGAAACAAACTGATAGAAAAGCGGTGGCTTTTGATTATACTTCCTCCAAAATAGACTTATTTGCTTCTAGAAGTCTACGTTATTTTCAACGCTTCTTGCCATTGCCTTAGTTCACATGTATCAGTTCTTCTGTGACTTTCATTATGCCCTGTTCCACTTGCACATGCCCATTAGGTGACAGAAATAATCATGGTTTGAGTCAGGCAACCTTAGTACTCAGAATGGTGTCTTTGTTTTTTAACATTTAAAAGATGTACAGGTATCTCCAATGCAATATATCAGTTAGTTTACAGGCTGCAAGTAAAATTAAATTCATGATAATTTTAATCTTTTATCCATTTGCTATGTGTTTCTTTTGGTTCAGTTTGAGAATATTTTATTTTTTTTTACATTGAGTTATAATCCATACTTAAACCTTTGATTTACATCTATAAGTCTTTCAAGGATTCCTGTTGTTTGACAGGAACAGAAAAGGGGTTTCTACCCTGGTCCTAAAGTAATGAACAAATAACTTAGTGAAATAATTTGTGAACAAAGGATCCTGTAACAACTGTCTTGGGAAACACTGTCACCCTGAAAACAGATCCTGACATGTGACTGGACTAGAAGATAATTCTGAGAGATACTGGCCCAGAGCTACCGCTGAGACAAATTTGAAATAAAGATACTTGAGACCCCAAAATGGATAGAATAACTAATTAAAAGTTGCTTGAACTTCTGTAATGAGATAGCTCTTTGAAAACGTCATGTAAAAACTAGAATCACTCCCCCAGACAAAGTCCCTTTTCAGCAATCCAGGGAAGACCCATTTCACTACCAGAGCACATATCTATATTTAAAATGTCCTTCTCAGATCAATCAAAGAGACCCTTTTCATTATTTCTCCAGAGGATCTATAATAAAACTGTACCTTCACGCTTTGCTGTTTTATATGTATGTAGATGTGAAGGCAGCTAATCTCTATACCATAATAAACCATATCACTTGGAATTTGCTAGTGCTTGATGACCTGGACATCAAACTTCACATTGTTGTTGTTGCTAGGTGTCATTGAATTGGTTCAAACCCATAGCAACCCCATGCACAGCAAAATACAACACTGCCCAGGCCTGTGCTGCCCTCACATTTTTTCCTACATGTGAACTCTTTGTCGCAGCCACTGTGGGATGTCACCTTGTGGAGATCCTTTCTCTCATTATCTGTCCCTCTACTTTACACAAAATGATGTCTTTCTCCAGGGACTAGTCTTTCCTAATAACATGTCAAAAGTACATAAGACAGTTGTAAGTCTTCTTAGCTTTCAGCAAACAAGGTGGTGTTATTTTTAAGTTTCAGATTGCTAGTGAGTCTTTCTCCAAATCTGATATCAAATTGAGTTCTTCATGTAATCCAGCTTCTGGGATTATTTGCATAGTTTGCAGATTGAACAATATTGGTGAAAGATATAACTCTTATGCACACCTTCTCTGATTTTTAGCCATGCAGTACCTGTCTTGTTCTGTTTAAATGACTATATATATATATATATAGGTCCTCCCTGAACACAAACAAAGGGTTTGGAATGCCCCTTTTTTCTCAATATTACACAGAGTTAATTTTGATGCACATTTTCAAATACCTTTGTATTGTCAACAAATTAAAATTTACCTGCAGGAAAAATGGTTTGTGTGTGTATGCATGTGTGTGTGTGCATGTGTGCATGCGAGAGAGAGAGAGAGAGAGAGAGAGAGAGAGAGAATTCCTCCTAAAGTCTGTATCTTTTACAACAATGGTCTCTTTCCAAAAGGTTGAATAATTTCCTCTTTCCTTTCTTTTGCATTTGAATTCTTTATACCATATGATATGGTCAGGGAAAACTATCATAAAACACTTTGTTTATGCCTATCAAAGTACACAACTTAGAAAGCCATACCATTGCAACTCTGCTCCTTTTTTGCTTTGTATTTTGTTTTAACTATGACTTTAACTTTTTTTCCCAATAATCAACTATTGCCTATATATTTTTTAAAATGTTGGTTTCTTTCCCCTTAGAATATGGTTGCCATGATATTTTTGTTGTACTACTTGCATGTGAATGCACTTTTGCTTATACTAGGAAGTAATTGCATGCAACATCCATCTTATATTTCACAGCTTTTATATAATGAACAGCTCAGTGACTTCTGCTGTATTTAACAAAACTTCTTTCTAGTATTTTACATACCATCATTTTACTTTCACTTTTCATTGCTTTTACTCTACTATAACTATCTTATTTCATTTTAATTTCTTTTGGACTCTGTAATTCTGGAAAATACTTTGTTGGTATCAGAAATATGACTTATCAATATCTTATTATATAAAGATTCTTGTTTTTGTTTATCTTGACTGTTACACTCCTTTATCATGAGTACTGGATCACCTGTCTCACAAATTTCCTTACCTTAAGCATGATACCACTACAACAATATCTCTTTTTCAATCCTGATTTTTCAGTGACATGACCATTATCTTATTTGTCCTTCAAAAATGATCAACAGGAACCGGAGAATTGACTTTGTGGTGACCTTGAACGATTGATGCTATTTCTTTCTGCCTCTAATTTCATGTTTCCCACATGAGCTAATACAGCTCCACAAAGAAGACTCATTGACATTAATGCAAATTGAATTCTGCAAAGAATTTGGGAGAGTTCAATGACAGATTGAGCCAATTTATTTCTTTGATTTGAAGGAGTTACAAGAAAAAGGTCAAAGCAAATATTTCACTGAAACCTCCAATTAGGTCAACATTAAGCTATCATTATTGAACTACTACTGCTTACATGTGTACACACTTTTATCTTCCAAATAAAATTTAGTTTTTTCATTTATTGAAAGGGGTTTGAACTCCCTAATTTTAACAATGGCCTGTATTGTTAAGTACAGAGCAAAATTAAGGAAATCTATAAAAACAACTTTCCATTTTCTTGTCTTTAAATATGCAATAACTTCAGTAATAACTTACTGCATATTTATTTTATTATAATTATAAAGTTTGATTTAAATGTATAAACTATGAAGGAAACGAAAAGCATTTGCAATCTCACCAAATGTCACTGAATATTTATGACAGGAAATTATAAGATACATTAATATCTCTATGCTGATTCTATCTGCAGTGATAACATGAATAATGCTCTTGAACTAGTTTCTCTCATTAACTCTTACAACAATGATTAAAAATAAACATCCTTAGCAGGAGCTCTTTATGAATTAATAAACTGAGTTTCATCTGTTTGTCTTTTTGCTCACTTATCAGTCAGTTTTTGGATTCTGACCAAACAAATATAAGTCAAACATGGAGGTAGAAAACATGAATATAATCAGGTACCTTTTATGGAAAAACATGCAAAATTGTCCTTGTATGAATTCTCTAATAGCATCCAGTCATAAACCATATAATGGACCCCAGGGAAGCAATGCTATCATGGGTTTGGTATGTTGGTCTTACTGTCATGCTTATCAGGTGTCATCCAGTAAATTCTGATCAACAGAATTCCTAAGCACAACAAAAGGAAACACGCTCAGGCTGGCGGCATCCTCACCCTTGCTCTCACGTCACAGACCCGTGGTGTATCACTGGCTAACTTCGTTTTGTCAAGGGCTTGCCTCTTGGGGGCTGCCCCTTCACTTTACCAACCTGATGTCCTCCCACAGGGGCTCGTCTCTTCTGATAATATATCTCAAGTATGTGACATCAATTATTGCCATGTTTTCCTCAGAGGAATATTTGGTTGTCCTTTTGCTAAGGGTTTCATCTTTGGGAGTCCATGGTACTTTCATTCTCCTTCTTCAATATTATTGTTTGAAGACATGGATTTTCTTCAGTCTTCCTTATTCGGTGTTCAAATCTCACAGGTGTAGAAGCTGTTAAAAGCACCATGGATTTGGTCAGATGCATCTCAGAACTCAAAGTAGCATCCCTGTTTTAAATATTTTAAAGAGGCCTTATGCTGCTGACATATCCACTGCAATATGCTATTTGACTACGGTCTCCATGAACATTGATTGTGGATCCATGCATGATTTAATCCTTGAAAAACTCAATATTCCCTATGTCTGGTTGGGCTCTATTAAATAGATTGAATGATGACATATAGTAAAAAGTAAAATCATCTCAGATTAAGAGAATAACAACAACAACAAAACTAAAAGAACATGGCAGGTGGTGTGTTGTAAATATTGGCACCTGTAAAACTAAAATATAACCGTTGGTGGGTTTTCATAGAAGATGGGACTATAAAGTAAACTTGAAATTCAAGGAATTGACTAGCATGCTAAAACAAGTTAGATTTTATTTTGCTGAAGAAGAAGAAAAGTATAAAGGATATTTTCCAATTTATTAGAAAGTCAAGGCTCTCAGGACTAACTCCTGAGGAACTCTCCCCTCTCATCACCTAGACTGACCAAATTCATAAACTTTGGATGGTTTTCTAACACTTCAGTGGCTCTATGTATCATAATTGGTGTGTTAGAACACATTTTCTGCCTCTCTCAGCCTCACTTGCCATTAAGTTAGCTAATTTCAATTGTTTCTTCAATTCTCAGTTCATCCAACACAACTTTCAAAATGATTCTGGTGATTCTAATAAATTGTTAGCTTTTTGTTCTTGCTGCTGTTAAAAGTTCTAAAAATGTCCATATCGCTAATATACCACGGCGTGTAATACTTATGTTTTCTTCTATCAATATGAGAGTTGAGAAGTCAATTTAAAAACAAAAACTGTTTTATTGGAATATTCTTCATATGCCATGCAATTTAATAATTCAATCATATAAGATGTGTGCAATCATCACTGCAATAAATATCCAAACATATTCTTCTCATTCTCATTGTTGTTAGCTCCTCATTTCTTCCCATCCCCCCCTGGCCATGTTCCTCCAGAGTTACTATCTCTATATATCTACCTATCCTGGATTTCATATGCAGAAAATCATACAAAACACAAACTGAAAGCAAGCATACACACCCAGTAACAATGACGAAACAGAGAAATGGCTCAATAAAAAGAAAGCAAAATATATTAGAAATTGAAACAATTTTAAAATGGCTCTAAAAGAAATTCAAACTATGCAGTATTGCAATTTAACCTAAGTTCATCTGTCATAATTGATTTCACAATGCTCTCCTGATAGTGAGGCTATTCATATCATTTGACTATGGTCAGATGGAATGAACTGGAGACTTAATCCATACAGGAACACAGAAAATGGATTTTGTACTTTCATTGTCATCTATTAGTTTCTGTAAACGAGCTGTTCATAACATAAGGTCTAATATCATGATCTCCTTCAGATTTGGATTTTATTATTTACAATCCTTGGGTCACACAGGCTGGTTTGCTTCTTCCATGTGAACTTAGGTGATGCCTCACTTAGATGGCTACTTGTTTGGCGATAAGACTTTAAGACATCAGATGTTATTTTTTCTGATATCCAAACATCATATGGTTCTTCACTATAGTTTTATATGCCATTCGCATCTCCGGTGATCTCTTCATGATGATGAACAAGGACTAGGACAATGTCATAAGAAATAATTGTCATTAGATTGTGGCATGAATTAATTGGAGCACATCATTCATATATTCATGGTCTACATATGTCTCTGGTTCACTTTAAAAACATCTTTATAATAGAACACAATAAAACTCACAATGTATAAGGTAATTCAGCTGATGGTATAATGAACTCAGTTAAAAGGTACATAATTTAAAACATTATTGAGAAAAGGAAATTATGCAAGCATGAACTGATTTTAAAGTGCAATAAGTGTATAACTGACTTGAATAGATTAAGTTCTTAAGGAGCTCAACACTGTTTACAAAATTAGGATTGGTGATAAGGTAAAATATTCAATAACTCTAATTTGTAAAGTTAGAACCATGCTTACAAGATTAAAATATGTGATAAGAAAGCATGGAGAATGTTAAAATAGTGACTATATGGTATTCTTCATTTACCATTCATTGAGCCCTGTCAAAGCAAGAGATGAACCAAAGTCTAACTACTTCCAGTTCTATAACTTCGGTATCACAGTCACTTGCTTCTGCTCATAGTGCTTCTGCTTCTGTTTCATCTTTAAGTCCAAGTTTATATTGGTCCTGCAAATCTGTTACAGATGCATTTGAGGTAAAGTCTGCCTCATTTGGTGGGGTGTCCACTTTGAATCCTTCTGGTGTGGCCTATTCAGGATATCATGTATCTCTGAAGAACAGCATCTAAAGTTCCTGTAGTCTATAACTCACAGGCTGGGTCACCAAAGACTGGACAGAAAGTAGTTCAAAATTGTCCAATTAGGAAAAATACTACTGGATATATTCTCCTCTTGGGTTTCCTCAAATTACTGCCAAGAGCCCTCTACATCCTTTCTCTATGGAGGCTGCTCTTTTCACCTCACCCACCAACATTAATGGAACTGCCTTTTCTGACGCAGATACCCCCCCACCCCTCACATCTGGACCTGATTTTACAATAGTGCTAATTTATCGCTGTCTTATGAGTGTCTGTTGATTTGGGATGACCTGAACATATGCTACATGACAGAAATTGAACATCTTCTCCCTCTCCCACATCTTGAAAACCTGACTCCAGCTGAGGAAAGGTGTCCTCTGTAGCATTTTTAAGCTCTATATATAAAACTCATAACATCAACAACAACAAAACACAAAATGCAAACTTACTGCCCTTGAATGGATGTCAACTCCTAGGGGAATATGGTTTCTAGACTCTAGGCAGACTTTCTGCTTGTTGCTTGGAAGAATCGATTATAGATGTGTGTGAGCTAAGAGCAGAATCCTGCCATTTCCTTGGTGTTTATACTCAGTAATGGAATGTACCATATTTGTCCTTTACTGATTGACTCACTTCACTCAGAATACTTCCAGGTTCATAGATTTCATGGTTTTATTAGAGGACAAGGACTTTTTAAGTGGAGAAGTTTGAAATAATACATTATCCATACAAATAATCATCATCAAACTTTAATCGCCATCACAATTAAGATAGGTCATGTAACCTTAGTAGGATTCTGAGAAGGGTACATCGCTTATGCAATAATTTTTCAGATGCAATGCATTGATCAATTGATAAGAAGATACTAGAAAAATTAAATTTTTGAGACAATCTTTAGATGACTGATTTTCAGAAACTGCCAGTGCCATGAAAGACAAAACTAAAAAATTGACACAGATTGGAGGTTGCTAAAGGGGAATGTGGTGGTTATGTGTTTCTGTTAATTTCCTGATTGAGATGTAGGGGTGGAGTCTAGCCTGCTAATCTGGAGATAGCTGTTGAGTAATCGATGAGGCCTCAGTGTAGGCCTGGCTTTCTCCTGAGACTTCTGGGAAATCTCATGATATTTCCCTCCTGGAGGTGAGAAGCTATCCCCCCCAGTTGTTGGAAGTCAGTCTCAGAGACAATGAACTGTGGACAAGACAAGATGGCAGCACCCAAGGACCTAGGGGAGCTAGAGGAGAAGCCATATGGCCTTGCCCTGATTGAACCAGACCTCTGAAGCTGAAGAAATCATGTGGAGAGCCCTGCCAGTGTTGAGTTGCTTTTATCACCACTGGATGCTATTGATGGTCCGTGAGCCCTGGAAGTGAGGAGCCATGGGAAGACCTCTGCCAGCGCCAGGATTCTGCACCCACTGGCCTGTGACTTCATGAGTCAGAAGGAGTCGTTATAGACTGGCATCAGGTATATGGGCTAATATAAGTCTTATGACTTTGTACTGGGCTGGAGTGGGATGCTTTCTTAATGTCGTATTCCTCTTATATATAAACTGTACCCTTGTATCCATTGCATGTCTATGAATTGTTTCTCTAGTCTATCTGGACTGACACAGGATATAACATCAAACAGTAATCAGGGTCCTTTTTTGGGACTTGGAATACTCACATGAGGATATACATTAATTAAATACTAGTCAAAGTTAGAAAAATTAGTTGTTCAATGAAGAAATATGATGCAAGAGCTAATATTCTAGTTTTGGTAATTACGCTAGTGCTACAAGAGATTAAAACATAGAGGAAGTTTGTTGAAGGATATACTGGAACACTGCGCTATTTTTGTCCTTCTGAAAGTCTAATTATTTTGAAATTAGAAAGTTATAATATGTTTACAATATTTTAAACAAATTGATGAATGATGTTGAGATTAGAAACATTATTTCCATATAACATTATTGATCTATACTTCTAAATAATATTTAATAAAAGGCTAGCCAATAACTTGTGATGTACTATATTTTTCCATTGCGTCCATCCAATTATAACAACCTTATAGGACAGAGTCTAATGACTCCCCAGGTATTCTCAGACTGTAACTCTTTGCAGAGCCAGACACTTCCTCTTTCTCTATAGACTCTTTCCCACAGCTGAAGCTCCAGCATTCTTGTGAAGACACTCTAAGCCACTGCCCCTCCAGCAGCACTTTGTACTAACCAAGTCATTCAGAAATCCCTTAATTACAGATGCTATCATCCGCTATATCTAAACTTTAATTCTAAAATAAAACAAATTATTTTTCAGTGAAATAAAATTTAACATAGTGCTAGTACATCTATAGTTTTTATGCATATTCATGTAGTCTAGTTCGGGTGTGTCTTTGTGTGTCCAGCTACTATGTATGTAATATTACTTTGGTGACATTTATTATAATGAAATGCATAAACATTGTAGAATGCTAGATGGCACAAGTGAAAGATAATACCATGATTTTTTTTTTCTTTAACAGATGGAGTTATATTGAGTGGATTTTTTAGATCAAGGGATATGTTTTCTCATAAATATCATACATGAAAGCCCTCAACAAGCACATTTTGTATAACCAAACCATTGTGCAGGAGGCAAACCAGAGTGTGGCACCAGATTTAAAATATGCTTTTTAAAAGTAGTAATCCTAACTGTTCAGTGGGGATAGAGTATTTTTCAAAATTATCTTAAAAGAGCAAACTGCCTTGTGATATTCAGGAAATCAAAACTTGAGTGTTTTTTTAAAGCACTTCTCAATTATCTGGAAACGTTTAGGATTTAGATCGACATCTGATTCCCTCCTATTTTATTGTACCTGTGTCTTTAGGGAGTTGTGACTATAACATATGTAACACCGCTTGAGGAAACAAAAGGTCACTCCTGAACTGTTTCCTTTTCACAGACTTGCCAACAAATACACCACTATACACAGCTTTGTATATAGCCCATTAGAAGTGACAGAAAGAAAGGTTAGTGAAAGCATTTCAGAAGTAAAAATGTAGAATCTAGCAGTATTCTTTCTCTATAAAAAATAAATGTCAATGTGTATTTTAGCTTATTTTCAACTTCTGCTTCTCTTAAGGTTCTAAATTTTATTTTCACTTACATTGATAACTATACCATGCACTTAAAAATTGAATATCTGCCTATATTTGAGTGTACTAAAATCTAGATTCCAAAATATTTTAAAAACACACTAAGACATATTCTACATATAATTAAAAGTCCAAGTTTTGATATATACTGGCTGTCTGAGTATGCATGTCCCTTCAAAATTGTTTGAGTACCAACAATGTTTTTTCTCTCAAAGTGTTTCTAATTCTTCAAAGGTTCTTAAAGATTAATTTTCCAATTTATATAAATTCTGTATCAGTGCTTTCTTTTATTTTTACCAATTTGTTTTAAACATTTTCAAAGTAAAATTGTAAAGGTACATCAAAATTAGTTATGCTACTTTTTGCTTAAAACTCTCTGGCCAGGATTAAGTCATTAATTTTTATTGTAATCTGCATGAGAGGGTACCCCCCCCCAAAACCGATGCTCATTTGGTTTTGTTTTTAATGTGGGGCAAGAGTGCATTTAAGGTTCATTCCACAAGGTCAGACTGTTAATCAAGCTTTCTATTTAGAAGTTCTAAAAAGATTGTTTAACAGTGAGTGACAAAAAAGATCTGATTTGTAGCACCCAGGGGTCCAATTTTGCCACCAGGGCGATGCACCTGCTCACTAAGCCATGTCAGGATGTCAGTTTTCCTGCTGGCAAAACCCAGCATGACTCTCTTGCTTCACACACCTTATTCATGTGTAATAACTTCACTCAACCTTTTTTGTTGTTTCTGTGAATGAAGAGGGACATGAAAGGACAGAAATTTGATTACAGAGAAGAGGTGAAGAAAAAATGAGAGCGGTGCTGTCAGTCATTCAAACAAACAAAAAAAAATGTTTCCAAGAATGGATTGCAGATTTAGCAAATGTATTAAGTTAAATTGAGAGTACTTTGAAGTTGATAAGGTTGATTTGTAAAATAATTATGTAGCTAGATGATTGATAGATAGATCATAGATAGATGATAGATAGCTTTGAAAACAAATTCCTGGTTTATTTTTGTATCCCTCATTCTTTTCAGGTTAATCTTGATAACAATCATTTAAATAAATAGAGAGCTTGAAATATTGATCTTTCAATAGTTCATCATAACTGTCCTTGGTATTTTCAAGTCATGGAAAGAAGTTCTTTAGTGATTAATACATTTTGTAAAATACAACTTAAAATATTGTGTAATTGCTTTATTAATAAGAATTTCAGTGCTTATTTCAAATAAATTATAAATATGACTGTATATCTAATGCTTTTAAAATGTTGAAAAGCAAGAATGTTACTTTGAAGACTACAGTAGGCTTGACTTTATCTGTGGCATATTCATATGCATGTGAAATTTGAGCATTAAATAAGGAAGACAGAAGAAGCAGCAATGCATTTGAATTATGGGGGTGTTCGATTAATATTGAACAGACTATCAATTGTGAAAAGAATCATCAGATTGTCCTTAGAAGAAGTACAGCCAAAATGTTTCTTAGGAGCCAGTCAGGCTGCAATATAGCACCAATGAAAAACACAACTTTCCTCCAGTTCTTTGGTACTTCCTTTCCCTCACTCTCAGGACCTCAGCTCTATCTTACAAATTGGGTGGAACCAGAGCATGCACACTGCTACAGCTAAAAGTCTACAACTCAGGGAATCCAGGATAGGTTAACCACTCAGGGCCAACAAGGAAAGTAGAGATACCAGACGGATCAGGGGAGAGGGGGGTGAGAAAGAGATCAGTGATCACAATGACCAAACTAGAACCCCCTCCCAGGAGGACAAATATGAAGATGACACGACATAGACTGCTGAAAGTACAAAGGAGAATCATCTTCTCTATGTACTATACGTCAACATATGGGAAGCCAAACTTCATGAGTCAGAAGCACTATTACAAACAGAAATGACTGCCTTTGTCAAGGACGTAATTTTAATTAACTCCATGATCAACACCCAAAGAAACAGCAATCAAGAAATCAGGTAATGTATTCTTTGGGTAAATCTAAGACTCCGTTTAAAGGGTTAAAGAGCCAAAGGGAAATACCAAGTCATGACATTTTCAATTACGTAATATGAAAAAGGGAAAATGAAAACAGGACTTAAGATGCCATGATTTGCCAGAAGAACATTTCTATCTTGGAAAAGTGGAGCCAAAACTTTATTAGAACAAAAATAGAGAGACTTCCTGTCACTTAATTTAAACATATTTTCCTGAGAAAGACATCATGCTCGTTAGGATAGAGAGTCAATAGAGCAGGGCAAGACCCTCCTCGAGATGGCTCCACTCAGTGGATCCAACAATGACTCGTGTGTTGTAACGGCTGCAGGGTGGCATGAGGAACAGGCTGGGTTCTGCTCCATACTACGTAGTGTTTCTATGAGTCAGGCCTAAGTCAACGTCCACTGCCAACAACATGAACATATGTCCACATGAATGCTGGGGATAAACATTCATAAACTAGTGAATGCCAAGGTATATACAGATAATAATTAAAATACATTTGGCACTTAATATAGCTTGTTTTCTAAAATGACATAGGATCTTTCAACAATGCTAAATCTGAGTGTACAACTTCCACAAGATTTTAAGATTCAAAGATCACATGTTCATACACACTGACATCTGGTTTGTACATTATATCTTCAGATGGTTTCTTTTTAGCAGAATGAGATATAAATTTATGCAGAATGACCTATACAAATTCTCTCTGTCTCTCTCTCTCTCTCTCTCTCTCTCTCTCTCTCTGTCCCTCGCCGCTCTCTTTTTCTCCCTACTCAATGTATACCATGGAATATAATCTTCCATATCTGACATCTTACATATTAAAAGCAGACAACAAATCACAAATCGAAGTGGGGAATGTATACTAAGTTCTCCAGTCAGGCATGACACTGAGTCCGGGAGCTGCTGCAGGTTCTGACAGCTGTTTCTCTCCAGAACTCTGCTGTGTGCACACGGGCCACACCTCACAGGACGCCAAGCAGCAGAGCAGCAGGGTGCTGAAGGCAGTTAGCACTGTGACAGTCCGCCAGCTTGGTACATTTCCCCAAATGGAAGGCTACTGCCTTCAAAGTTAGCTTTGGGTAATGCTTTCTCTTATGTTTACAAGAAAACTACAGCCAAATTTCTCTCTGGCCCATCTGTGCCATATTAGACAGCTGGACAAATTTGGCTCTTGTAAGCCTATCTATGTGATGACTTGAAGATTTTGTTTAGTCAATTTACACAGGCTACATGTGAAGATATGATTTTGATGAAAAGGATTTATGACTATTTTTGAGTAACTCTTTACTTCAGATTATAGTTCATAAATTAGGTGCCCTACAAAAACTCAAGGACTGAATATATTGCAGTGACCTTTTGGAAAGTCTACTTTTTCCCCAAATTTCCTTTTGTAAGCAATTTTCTAATAAATAAATACCTTCCTTTCTTGATTAAAATCCAACTGTTGTGAACGGTTATATAAGCATGCATGCTCATTATCTCTTGATGATTACATATAATAAAACATAATTCCAAGTGGAAATGTATTACACTTAACTATGTGCCCCTAGGAAGCCTTCCTTACTGGAGTCCCAGGGGCGTGGTGATTATGTGTCGGTCTGCTGACTGAGAGACCAGCAAACGGAAACTTCCAAGTGCTCCTTGGGAGAAGCACGAGATGTTCTACTCCCAGAGAGAGCCACCATTCTGACAGTGCTCTGAGGCAGTTATATCTGTCCTGAACTTAGGGACGCTGTAGGTGGGAAATGACTTAACGACAGGGAGTTGCATCACTGAGTAAGCCTCTGTGAGGCATGCTTCCCAAAGAGAATCTAAAACAAACAAACAAACAAAAACATATACTTTATTTGAACATTTTCAGTTATAAGTATACTGCATTCCTTTTTACCATAACATTCTTTCTAACACTATCTTTGCACCAGACACCACAACTACAATAATTACTTTATAAAACTTCTCCAATAGAAGTCAACAGAGGTTTCCAATCTGAAAACACTCTTGTGCCTCAGAAATACTTAGTATAATTTATTATAACTCCTTCTTTGGAATATTTTGTTTTGTTTTCTTTTTCCTGTGTAGCTTGCAAGATAATACAGATAGCATGTTTTTATTTTACTTTTCTGACCCATGCTTAATATACTTTCCTAACTCCTTTTCTCATAGTCACAGTCTTCGAGATTGGCCTTCCTCAATTCTGTCTCCATCTCTTTTGCCACCTCATCCTCTTCTTCACTTTCCCTTCCCCTTGGTGTAGGACATTCCACAATATCTTTCTAATTCCTACACATCCTAAACTAAGGTGTGTTGTCAGGGTAGACTAGAGAAACAAATTTCATAGACATAAATATGGATATGAGGAAAAGGTTTATATATAAGAGAAATAGTACATTGAGAAAGCATCCCAATCCAGTCCAGTACTGTCATAAGTCTGATATTAGCCCATATGCCCAATATCAGTCTCTAAAGTCTCATTCCAACTCACGAAGTCACAGGTCAGTGGGTGCAGAATCCTGGCACTGGCAGAATCCATGGCTGCTCACTTCCAGGGCTCAGGGTCCATCAACAGCACCCAATGGTGGCAGAAGCAACCCATCACTGGCAGGGGTCTCCACATGGCCTCTCTAGCTTCAACGGTCTGCTTCCATCAGTGTAGCTTCTCCGGCTCCTCAGACGCTGCTCTCTTGTCTTCTCCATGATTCATCATCTCTGAGCTTAACTACCAACAACTGATGAGATAATTTCTCATCTTTACTAGGAAATATTGCGATATTTCCCAGACGCTATCAGGAGAAAGTCATGCCCACACAGAGGCCCATTGGCTACTCAATGACTATCTCCAGATTAACAGGCTAGACTCCACCCTTACATTTCAATCATAAAATTAACTTAAGCACATGACTGCCACATAAGGTGACAATTAACTACTGACTAAACAGCCCGAGTATATATGCATGCAACATGGTTGTTTTCATTGTTACAAAATATTTTTGGTAAATATTTGCATTCAGTTAGATGCTAATTATCACATTCTTTTGTAGGTTTAAGGAGGCCTGATGACAATCTAAATTTAAGCAGTTTGAAACTAACCTTAGTTTCTTGGAAGAAAGAGAAATTTTCCAAACCAACTGGAGAAGTTCTACCCTGTCCTACAGAGTTCCTAATGGATCAGAAATGGCTCAAAGGCTGTGAATTTGAGTGACGTAGTATAGTGGTTGGCCTGCTAACCAAAGGTCAGCAGCTCAAATCACCAGCTGCTTCTTGAGAGTAAGCTAGGTTTTTTCATTCAGTAAAGAACTGGCATCTCGGAAACTCAAAAACAGCTCTACACTGACCTTCAGTGTCACTGTGAGTCAGAATGAACTTGATGACATTGGTCTGAGTAATGCGCCCTTAGCATCTAAAAAGCACAGCCATATTCCTTCTACTATTTTCAGACCCAGCAACAGTCAATCAAGTCCTTCTCATATTCTGATCTTCTCTTCTGCCTCCCTTTTCCTTTTTATTAGGACACATGATGACTATGGACCCTTTTGTATAATCCATAATAATATCCTTGATTCTATTTATGACCCTATTTCCTTTGCCATATAATCTGGCATGTTTGCTGGTTTCAGGGATTAGAATATGGTCATCTTCAATAGATAATTATTCTGCTTATCTTGCATTCTTATCATTTTTGCTTAGCATATCATTTCAGTATATCATTATCTTGATATAGGTATTCACATTTCAGCATATTATTTAGAACATGATCTCTGTGACCTAGATTTCAAGGGAGTTTTTGAGCAAAGAAGGAAGAAAATTTTAGTTTATTATGTAGTTCTGAATCGTTTGGTTTGGGCTGTATCTAGACTGAGATGCTAGCATGAGTATCAACAGAATAAAGACATATCACAAGGAAATATGGATAATACTGATAATAAATGTAAATGTGCTATGTATGACATCAAAGGAGAAAAATCAAAGCTCATGACTAGCAGGAAGGTTCATGTCAGGGGCCCTTTCTTCATAGTTTTGATGATTAGCATAATTTCATCTACTCGCAACTGTATAAAATCAGAACTTATAGTGATATGTGTCTATTTGATATACAGATTACATGTTGGTGTAAGTGGGCTCATATTTAATTAAAATGCTTATTTGAAGTTTACTCTGCTTGAACTCCTTGGCAAACACATTTTGTAGATTTCTAAATAAGTTAGGAACAACAGAGCTGTCTCCAAAACAGAAGAGAATGAGAGGTCAGGACTCAGGTCACAAGGATACATACAATCGCTTTCCTAACAGTAGCGGCAGTGCTTTCTCTCTTTAATCCTCTCAAATTTCTCATGGGGAAAAACAAAACAGAAGAACTGTTGGGTCCATAGTTCACTCTTTGCTTATGAGTCATCTTACTCTTTGTTGCTTTCGCATTTTGTACTTTGAGTCTGTCAATAAAGGTCTTCCTTTTAATTGGGATTAAAACCCAGCACTGTTTTTTGAATTGTGACATTGAATTTTTGCCTCTAAATTCTGGTCTTCATGGTTGTTCACCTAGTCACCCATAATGTGTCTGATGAAATACTAACTGCTAGAGGGTTGTCAGGTACAGTACAAGTGATAGCTGACACTTTGATGAACAGATCAGGAGGTATCATGCTGAGTGTAAAGAACTTTGTAATGTATAAAGTATAAAGACATGATAGCCCTTGACTTCATGGGAACTATTATAAAATTGAATCAATGAGACATATGTATACAAAAGGAATTAAATGAAAGATAGCAAAAATCAGGACCAGTTGGAATAAATAGATCCTTAAACTCTTTCAAGAGATAAGCATTATTCTTTTTTAATTTTTGGGGGGGGAGGAGCATCACAGCCTTCTTGTATTCCTGGGAGCTACCCAGCACTGCTCCTGAGAGCTGCCACTGGATTTGAACCGCCAATCCCACAGGCCGCAGTCCCACACTCAACCACTTATGCCACTGGGGCTCAGCCTTAGAAAGTGTTATATAGAGCTGAGCCCGATTGGCATAGTGGTTGTGCGCAGGACTGCAGCCCACTGGGTTGGAGGTTCAAATCCAGCAGCAAGGCTGGGCCTCCTACTCCCACCACCAGAGGGAAGTGATGCCTCAAAAACAAAAAAGAAAAACAAAATGTTTTATAAAATGCCTTGGAATAAGTTTTATTCCATGACATTGCCATGCATGGCAGAATAAAATTATGCTCATTAAGCTTTTCAATAATAGTTTTCTCAGAACTAGATCTCCAGGCCTTGCATCCATGGTATTTCTAGGTGAAATTGACTCTCCTAATTTTCAGTTAGCAGCTAATAGTTTGAATCACCTAAGAACTGAAACAAAATATAGGCAGAGATATAAATGAACTAAAGTTGAGTTATAGGGATGAACAGGGTATATTGAGAGATTAAGGATTTGATGTGAGCGGATGGTTCCAGAAGGACCAGGTTCTTCTTGTTCTGTAAGTTACTCTAATTGAACAATTAATTTGATAGCTAACGTTCTGTAATGAAGATTTTATGGTGTTGGATGCATTTTATAAAACCTTATAAAACAGATTAGAACAGACCTCCAGGGCTTCCATATCTGTAAATCCTTGTTCAAGGAGGTGGCCACATTTCCCAACTTATGGAATGGCTGATGAGTTTGAACAGCCAACCATGTGATTATCATTTGAGCACTTTGACTTAAGCACTGCCCTCAAGTCTCCTTTTCAGTTGTCAGATGACCTATCCCGTTACTCACTGCCATTAAGCCCATTTTGACTGATAGCAGTCCATGAGTGCAAAATAGGACTGCGTGCGATGGTCTCCAGGGATGAAAATCATTACAAGAGCACAAAGTTTGATCTTTCTCCTGTGGGTACAACTGGTGAGTTTGCAATGCTGGTCTTGCAGTTAGTCTCCTAATATGTAACTGCCTCAGTCATGCAAGTGCCTTGGCTGTCAGACAATGCTTACTAATCTGTTTCCAATAGGGAGCACTACACAGTGACAGGAGACTACGCAATGAGCTATTAACCACCAGGTCAGCAACTGGAACCCAGCAGACACTTTATAGTTCGGCCGTGCTCTCTCTGACTGACGCAAGTTGGAGTTGACTTGACAGCAGTGAGTTCATATATTGAAGGTTTTTCGAACATTTTTGCATATAAAAGTGAGGCTTTCTGTTTCATAAAAAGTTACTATCTCAGAAATCACCTTGCCCTTTTGAGTTGGAATCAACTGGAAGGCAGTTTTCGGTTTTGTTTTTCTGAATTCTGAGTTTTACACAGAGAGACCATGGGTGCTGCTGCTTGCCATGGGGCAAGTTCCACTCACCAGCCGCTCTGGAGTGTTTCCAACCTGCAACCTTTCAGAAGTCGCTCCCTAGACTTGTCTTCCAGGGTCTCACTGTGTAGGTTTTAACAGCCACCACTTCAGCCAGCAGCCTCCCGACACACAAAACTAGAGAACATGTGTATATTAAAAGTGGTGATTTGGCACTGAGTCCAGAGGAAATCTCTGAACAACTCTAGGCCATATTTTGAAATATGGACAAAGAAGTTCAATGATCCAGCTCATTTGTTTCCAAACATTTAAGATGAGATAGCAGCAAACTTCAAATGAAATATTAAGCATATCCAAAAGCAAGAGAAGGTTAATTGGGAAAGCAAGAGATCTCAATAAATAACTCAAAATTCTAATCTAAGGCATAATTTGGGTCTAACATTCATCTTGGAAGAGATATATTTATCTATGTTTTCTTAATCATGACCCCTGTTTTACTTCTCCCTATGAAACTATCTCTTTTTCTCTCTAATCATACCAGTTTAAGCACCATTTGCCCTTTATTCATGATGACCTTTTAATTTTGTCTCAGATCCTACAGGTAAAATTGATACATTTTAATTAGAGGAATTCAGAGATTTCGTAATATTTCTGTTTTGTTGCTACTAAGAGAAACAACAGGCAAGGGATCACAGACATCCCCAGGATAGCTGAATCAATCAAAGCAATTTGATACATCACAGAGTAAAGTCAGTAGCCCAAGTTTCTTTGACAATTAGCACCCCAAGCTATACAATTGCAAATCAAAGCACAATCAAACAAAGCACATTAGATAATCAATCAGGAATTCCAAAATTGTTATCAAAACACAGCTTCCTCTAATCAAGTGCACAGTTTATCCAACATTTATTAGACAGTGTCAGATGACTGTGTTTTTCTGCAAAAAAATTCTTCCAAAATCTGTTTATCATGTTGATACTGTAGATTTAAAGTTGGAAAAATATATTTTATTAAAAAATAATGACAAAAATGACAGTAAAATATTACATGATTCTTAACTATTACAGGTTATAAAATTACAAACTAAATTTATTTATAGATCTATGTTTATTGTTGATTTTGTCACTGTGTCATCTGCAAGGTTAATTTCCAAACTGTTCCTGATTAAATCTTGATATTATTATGAGACTTAAACTGCAGTTTTTACACAGAATCAGTGTTCTAAATTCTTTGAGAATATTAATAGAACAGATAGGAATTGAGTCTTTAGGCAAAAGGGAAAAATCAGGTGACTTTTTTTATAATTCAAACCTTAATAATGATGATGATAATTACAAAATGATGATGATTTAAATACTCATTTAAACTAGAGCTGGCAAGAATGATATATAGCAAAAGTACTTTTCTAATGATATTTTTAAATTATGCAAATCAAGGGTCATAAAACTTCTCAAAGTAATTTTACTTAATTTAATGAACTATTTACTTCGTTTGATAGAAATAAGGGAGTTTGCACCCAGTACATAAAAATTTGAAACTAATTTAGGCATCTTTCTGATTTTCATAAGTTGGTTACCGAGAAGGCAATCTGAGCTCTAGATTAGCGCACATGAGCGCAATAAGCAATGGTGAAGTGGATGTATTAATTCTCCTCTGGTTTCCCTATAGCCACAAGGTAAGAGTCAGAAACATCTCCCTGCTCCAGACCGGATGACTGTTCTCACTCTATTCTGACCATTGCCACTTTACATCTACGCTGGGTTAGGCAATTTGTTGCAATGGCCAAACAATTCACCAAAGATATTTAAATGTGAAGAAATGTATTAGGGGAGGCAAGTAGTTAACAGAAGTCAGGATCAACTAAGAGTAAAGGTATATCTTCACTTTGTTCTATGGTCCCACAGTCATGGGCCAGATGAGGAGAAGACACCAAATCCTCTAGATGCTGCTCCTAGGAGTCTTCTTGCCAGTCCAGATGCATCAGAATGCATCTTGTTCCACTGGTTTCTGACTCTTCAAAAAGAAATCTTTCACTTGCACTTTCGCAGTCCTCAGGGTTTCTCTCTCCTCTGCTGCTTAAAGGATGGCTCCTATTTGCAGCCGGGGTCAGGGGTGGGGATGGGCGGGTGGTGGTAATGAAAACGGACCAATCCCATCTTTTAGCATTACACATGCCCTGTTTGCTTAGTCCCATCCAGTCATTTGATGGGAGTTAGAGAGACTCTGGCAAATTAAGAAATATCACCCTACCATAAGGAGATTTACTGGGCATTTGACAGTGTTCTTGGAAAGGTGACCTCAGAAGGAATTAGAAAGAGGAAACAGGGACAAGGGGAGAAGTTAGGTGATAGTAAATAGAAATATGCCTGAAACATGGATCATGAGCTACAACTGTTCTCAGATGCCACTGTATTCTTCATTAGTCACTAAAAGAGTTGTTGTTAAGTGTCCTCCAGTGAGTTCTCACCCACAGTGACCCCATGCACAACACAACAAAAATGTTGCCTCATCTTAGGCCATCTTCACAGTTGTTGCTCTTCTTGAGTACATTGGGGCAGGCACTGTGTCAATGCACGTGATCGAGGTATTTCTTTTCCATCCACTGTTCTTTTACTGTGTCAATCATGATGTTCTCCTTTAGGAACTGGACACATGTCCAAAGTATGTAATATGGAGTTTTCACATCATTGCCTCTAAGTAATATTCAGGTTCTACTTATTCTGAGTGATCTGTTTGCCCATTCAGTAGTCCATAGGACCTTCATTGTCTGCACCAGAACTCCAATGCATCCATTCTTCATCTGTCTCCCTGAGGCAGTATCAAACTTCCACATGCAAATGAGACAATGGTAAATATCATGACTTGGGTCAAGTGCACCTAAGTCTAAGTAGTATAGTGGATTTTCAATATTCTGACCCAGCTTGAATCTCTTGTATGTTACTGTAGATGTACTGCTGCAATCATTGTTGGATGGCCTTCAGTAAAATTGCACTTGCATGTGTCAGCCATGATAATATTCTATAAGTAGTACTTTCTCTTTTGCCATTTTTCTTTGCCTTGAGTACAGATATTGTGTTCTTCCAATTACTTGTCCAGATAGCTCTCTTTCAGATTTCCTAGTAAAGATGAGTGTGTGTCTCCAATGATTCATCAGCTTTTTGAAGCATTTTGATTATTGCATCATAAATTCCTAGAGTCTTGTTTCAGGGCTAACGCTTTCCATGCATCTAAATTTGAATGTGGACTTCCCTGCAAAGGGGAAATGATGTTTCCTGATGGGACAGTCTGTATCAGTGCAATATAAATAGGAAAGTGAGCTGAGTGCCATCAGCAACAGAAAGTGCAACTGGGAATAAAAACTCTTCCAAATAAAAGTGGAAATGGAAAGCACAGAATAAGGACACCAATTTGCACCACATGGACAGTTCTTCACAAACTCCCAGAGAGCTTATGACCCTTGAGGCAACCCAATAAACTAAATCTCTTATGACACTGGCTTCTAGGGATCATGAGGTAGCAGATCTTGTGAGTAACTTGATGCAGTCTTACTATGCATTGCTCAAAATAAACTCTTTTCCTTTTTTTGCTTCCTCCAGTTTTTATCTATATATTCACACCCAATAATTATACCAAAGGAGGAAGAATCCCCACTGCCAGGGCAATTTTATGTTTTATTTTGTTTTTTAATCTTTTCTTCTGTATAATACTTTTATTATTTGTCTAGGTATCTCCCACTTCTGTTATCTTCCACTTCCTCTTCTGGGATTCTCTGTCCACATTTTTGCTGCTATAGCAACAGAACTTCAGGGCACACCTAATCTATACCCAAATATTTTGTCTTTTTTGTTCTTCTTTTTTCCTGTTCGTCCACTCATTTTCACTTTCTTTGCCTTCGCTTTCTCTTTGTGGGATACTGTTCCATGACACTTAATAATTCTGATTACTCCTATTAAAATATATTAACCCATTATTTTACAAGTTTGTTGGTACTTCAATAATATAATAATCAGAAGACAGCCACTTATTTTTGCAATCTTTATTTCTATTTTATGCTCTTCTTTTCTGCTTACCCTTTCACTTTTCCTACTTAGCCATTTATCTCTCCTTTTCTCCATTTCACAAATATATTTTTAAATTCCTATTAGATATCTCAAATATCTCTAGATAGAGACAACTACCTTTAACCACTTCGAAAGCTGGATGTACTACAATGCCAAGAAAACAGCAGTCAGCCACACTAAAACTAAAATATCTAGAAAAACATGAATGACTGAAATCATCCAAACCAAATGGAGTCCGCTGAAAAATGAGCATGAAGCTATAGAAAACACATTTTAGATGTGTGATATTTAGGTTCTGGACACTACATAATGATTATATATATGTGTATATATATATATACAGACATATAACCTTAATAAACATATGCACCCCAATGAAAGACCCTGGGAACACTTCAAGTAAACTCTCATCATGTTAAACACACAAACACAGAGCTTGTCAATTATTGTAAGACACTAAAACAAACCACAGAATAATTGCAAAAGACTATAACAAACTATATCCAAGGAAAGCAAATGATCAGGCAACAGAGTCAGTAATGAAATTTAAGAGCCAAAACAAAAGAATCAGCCAGCTCACCGCCCTAGTCATATAAAGAGTGCTCATCTCAACAACAACACAGTATGCACGTTGTTCAAGTTCACATAGTATATCATCTGAAACAGGTTTCATATTAGGCCACAAAGCATGCCTTGACAAAAGAAAAATATGGAGATACTACAAGCCATTTTCTCAGACTACAACATTGTCTATTTGGAAATCAACAAAGAAATAATAAGAGAAGAAAGACAAACACGTAGAGAATAAACAGCAAACTACTTCAAAATGACTAAATAAAAGATCTACTTCTGACAAATTCTCTGAAAGCCATAGCCAAAAAATAAGGCTCCTGGAATTGATGGAATACTATCAATTGAAATGTTTTCACAACTTGATTGCTTATCTCAGGAAATTTGGAAGACAGCTACTTGTCCACTGACTGGAGGTGAACTATATCTGTACACATTCCAAAGAAAGGTGGCCCAACAGAATGCTAAAATTATAGGATGATATTGATATCACATGCAAACACAACTGTGCTGAAGATCTTCCCACATTGGCAGGGAAGAATGAAAGGCATGTTTGTGGAGAGGGCATGGAATAAGATATATCATTGCTGATGTCAGATGAATCTTGACTTAAAGCAGAGAAAACCGGAAAGATACTTATGTTTTGCTGACAGTAGCAAGTCATTTAACTGTATGGGTAATAATACATTATGAATAAACTAAGCAGAGTGAAAATTTTTAGAGCACTTTGAGCATGCATGACTCATAAATGGATCAAGAGGTAGTTGTACAAACAAAGGAATATTGTGTGTTTTAAAATGAGAGGTATATGTAAGGGTTGTACCCTCTTACCATATTTATTCAATCTAATTCCTGAAAATTAACAAAAAGAGCTGTATTCTATAAAGAAGAATGTGGCATCAGGATTGGTGGAAAGCTTATTAACAAGCTGCAATATGCAGATAGCATAAACTTACTTGCTGAAAGTAAAAAAGAGTTGAATCACTTACTGATGGAAATCAAGGACTGATGTCTTCAGTATGAATTTCACACGAATATAAAACAAAACAAAATCCTTATAATTAAACTAATAGCTAAATGGAGAAGGGGTTGGATTTGTCAAGGATTGTATCTTTCTTGGATCCAGAATCAGTGCTTATGGGATCATCAATCTAGAAATCAAAAGACACAATACATTGGTAAATATTCTGTACAAGACCGCTTTAGAAAGATCTCATACTAAAGGTTCAAGTAGAAATAAAATGTTTTGGAAATAGTCATGACAGCATTTATACAAATATGCTTGATGTAACTGATGCATGCATTGTTTTAATAGCTGTGAGAGACTCCTCCTGCTCCAGATGATAAAATGCCTTTAGAATATTAAAAGGCAAAGATCTTACTTGGAGAACTAAGGTGCAATTGACCTGTCACAATATTTCACCTTTCCTCATATGCATGCAAATTAGACATTAAATAAGGAAGACCAATGAAGAATCAATCACAGTGGTGGTGAAGAATATTGAAAGTACCATGGACTGCTAAAAAGACAAACCATAGACGTACCACGAGAGTGCTTCTCGGAGACAAGGATGGAAAAGCTTTATCTTGCATAATTTGGACATATTGTTATGGGAGACTAGTCCCTGGAAAAGGACAGCATGCTTATTAAAGTGAAGAGGCAACAGAAAAAGGGAAGGCTCTTCACAAATGGATTGAGATGGTGACTGTAACTATGAGTTCATGCATATTAGCAGTTATGAGGACGCTGCAGGACCAAGAACTATTTCATTCTGTTTAGCATAGGATCTCTATGGGTTGGAATTGACGAGAGGCACCTAACAGCCACATACTTTAATTTTATTCATGGGATTTGTTTGTGTTTTTCCCCAACAAACATCACATTCATCATTTATTATAATGACCCGACCCAGTAAGGAAGACATATCCATTTCCTTGGACTCAACAATAAAACATCTATGTGTAAAAGGGTGGGAAATTAACCCAACAAAAATTCAGGCATTTTTCACCCGAGTGAAATATCTAGGGATCCAGTGTCATCAGAGGTATTTCTTGGAAAGTTTATGCCAACTACTTCTGCAAAGGAAGATTGGACAAGCACATAGGTAGAATGATATTTTCTGTTGAAAGTAGCCATCCTCTTTTTGACCTCTCTATGATGGACCCATGAACAAGGAAGGCATGGTGGAAGGGACAAAGGTTATTCCTGGGATCAGCAATATGGATATTCTCTTACTAAGACTGACTCACTGCTGCCACTGCTGATTGTCTCATTTGCCAACAGCAGAGATTAACCCTGCATGCAAATATGGGGCCACTTCTTGGGGAGATCAGTCAGCAATCTGGTGGCAGACTAATTATATAGATTCACCTTCATCATGGAAAGGGCATTATTTTGTTCTTACTGAAATAGGCACTCTGGATACAGATTTTTTTCTTCCACTGCTTACAGTACTACTTAAAAAAAACACTTGTGGGACAGAATGTCTTATCGAATGGCATGGTAGCCCACAAATATTGTTTCATATCAAAGAATTCACTTCATAGAGAATGAAGTGTTGCAATGGATTTATACTCACAAAATCCATTGGTTGTAACAGTTTCCTCATCACTGTGAAGCAGCTGACTTGATAGAACAATAGAATGGTCTTCTAAAGATAGAATAATTGTCCCAGTTAGGAAGCGATGCCTTGCAGGGTGAAGGCAATGTTCTCTGGGAGATTTTACATTCTCTAAACTGGCAGCTATTATACGATGCGGTGCCTCTAATAGCCAGGATACATGGGTCTAAGATCCCAAGGAGTGGAAATGGGAGTGGAAACACACAGTCTTTTTCTCCTAGGGACCCACTTGCAATATTTTGCTTTCTATTCTGGTAACACTATCCTCTTCAGATCTGAGATCTTAGACAAACTGACTGTGATTCATATTTTATCCATTCCAAAGAAAAGTGATACAATAGAGTGCTGAGATTGAATAATACTATCATTAACTCCACATAAGTTCTTCAATATTACTGCTAGTGACTCATATGCATTCTCCCCTCCCTTGCCTCGGCAACTCTATTTTTTTAGGTCTGCAAATCCCAGCTCCAAATGGAGGAATACCCACATCAGGAAACAAATCACTGATTCCACTGAACTGGCAGTTAAGAATAATACCTGGAAATTTGGGGATCCTTATGCCTCTGGATCAATAGGTGAAGAAGGGTGTTACCCTATTGAGTTGATTGGCTGATCCTGATTATCAAGGGGAAAATGAATTGTTGTTTTGTATGGGAGGTTAAGACGGCTATGTCTATCATCGAGGAGATTTTTTTTTTAATGAGTCATTTTATTGTGTGCTCATACTACTCCCATCACAGTCCATACATACATCAATTGTATGCAGGCCACATTTACATGCTTATGCCATTGGAGCATATCATTTATATCTCCACAGGGAAAGAAGGAAGAAACAAACTCAGAGACCCAGGATGTGAATGCGTCATGAGAGCATGGAGTGGAGAACCAGGATATGTCTTATGTTGTGTCTTAGTACTATCATAACCTGTCATTAAACTAAATAATTAACTATAGAAACTTAATTAAAATAGGAACTTTAAATGTCTAGGCCCCACAAAAATGAAGGTCTGGGGCATCCACTAAGCAAAACCTGCAGAGGTTATAGCTGAGAATAAAGTACCAATTATGGCCACATGATCAGTTGCCATAAAGATGAAATGTGCAGGGCATTCAACAAGAAAAATTATAATATTTTATAAATTATCAAGGTTGCTTGATGAGGGAGGACCAGGGAGGGATTGGGAAAAGGAGGAGCCAATACCAGGAGCTTAGGTAGAAAGAAAATGTTTTAAGAATGATGATGGCTTCAAAGGTACAAGTGTATTTTGCATACAATGTATGTAAGGATGGATTGTGCTAAGAGTTGTATGAGCTTTCAATAAAATTATTTATACATTTTTTAATTTTGTCCATTTATAGCATACAAGATGTATAAGGGGTTAATGCATTTGCTTTCATACACGTGTTAGCAATTGTGGCAGTCATATGCTTATATTAATTTTATGATTGAAATGTAGGGGTGGTCTACCCTGTTAATCTGGAGATAGCCATTGAGTAGCCAATGTGGCCGCTATGTGGGCATGGCTTTCTCCTGAGACTTCTGGGAAATCTCACGATATTTCCTTCATGAAGATGAGAAGCTATCTTCCCCAGTTGTTGGGAGTTAGTCTCAGATGCGATGAGTCATGGAAAAGACAAGATGGCAGCATCCGAGAAGATAGAGGAGCTGGTGGAGAGACCACAGGGCTTTTCCCTGATGGAGCCAGACCTCTGAAGCTGGAGTGGCATGCTGTTGATGGACCCTGAGTCCTGGAATCAAAGAGCCATAGGGAGAACCCTGGTAGCGCCAGGACACTGCACCCACTGACCTGTGACTTCATGAGTCGGAAGGAGACTTCGTAGACTGATTTCGGGAATATGGGTTAATATCGGACTTATGACTTGTACTGGACTGGATTGGAATGCCTTCTTCATGTCACATTTCTTTTGTATATAAAGCCTTTGCTTATATCCATATGCATGTCTATGAAATTTGTTCTGCTAGTCTACCCAGACTAACACAGCAATGCAAGGTTTGCCATATGTATTATTTTATTATAGTCTTTGAAGATTATAAACCTGTTTATAACTGTCTACCTTCAGGAGTGGCCTTGATAGAGGATTGGTGGAGTCTCTCTGCATCATTCTTCTCTTCTTGCTTCGACCACTGTGCTCTTTGATCTGGCCAACCTCTAACATCATGGTGCGCCACCAGATCCCATTGCCTCATGCCCTCACCCTGCACTGCCTGACTGGCCTCTTTGTGTCGCTATCCTGTGAGGTTCCTTGCATCTTCACACTGCCTTCGTACACCTCGTTCTTCTACCTCCTGCTTCTTTGACCCTGGACTCCATTCACTGTGTGAGGAGAAAAGACTTTCAGTAGCCCAAAGGAACTATGAAAATGAGTTGGACTGCGCTCTATTGACCTTTCTCTATAGCTGTGTAAGCTGCTGTGGTAGGTATATAATTTCATGTCAACTTGACGTGCAGGGGTGGAGTTTAGTTTGTTGATCAGGTTGTGGCTTTATGATCGCATTTAGGGGTTCAAGAGTTGGGACATTCTCTCTCTCTCTCTCCACCTTCTTGTTAACAAGCCATGCTGAAACCTGTCAGAGTCCAAATTTTCATCCACCTCCAGTGATGCTCCTACATGCTGCATCATTTCATGTGACTTCATGAGTCTAAGGACCAACTTATGGATTAGTGAGTATCTGACTTATTGATTCTAGTTGCATTGGTCTTGGATGTTTACCTGATATATGATTATTTCTTGATATGAATCCCTTTGTATACGATATGAGTGTCTCTGAATTTGTTCCTCTAGTCAACCCAGCATAACACAGCTGCTTTTCTGTGATATATCACTTTCTCAGTATAAATTCCTCTACTTATATACATTTATAAGTATCTCAGTTATGCTTCTCAGCAAAATTCAGCCTATTATAATCACAGATGTAAGAGTTGTTTATATTATAGAGCAGACACACTGCCAAGTGTTTTATTACTCTTGGCCCCACTCAGACCCTGGAAACATTTGAATCACCCAGTCTATAAGTTGGGCATCATTTCCAAGTAGAATGTTACATTCTAAAAGACTGAAGAAATCTGAGCTATGGTAAATTTCTTTCTTTCTTTGTGAAGGTGGTACCTACGTGTATATCCCTGGTATACTGGAATGACCAGGATTCCTTGCTGTGTCAATGGTTAGCCTGCTTTGTGCTACTTGAAACACTGGTGATCAAAGTCTTCCCAGGGTTTCCTCAAAAGAAAGATCTCTCTATCTGTACTTTGAATCTCTGTGCTTAAAAATATATATACTTGAAAACTCTATGGAGTATAGATCTCCTATTAAATACATAGACATCCCATGAGTCAGAACGAACTCAGTAGCCACTGAGAGCCTTCAAGGGACATTTTTATGGGAGCAGAAAGCCTCCTGTTTCTCCTTGATGAGGCTGTTAGTTAAAACTGTTAGCTTCACAGTTAGCAATTCAATGTGTCACCCAAACTGCACAGGGTAGTTAAACCTATTAAATCTAGAAGAATGTTAAAAATCACCATGGATATATATATATATATATATATATATATATATATAGAGAGAGAGAGAGAGAGAGAGAATGTTGCTATTTACTTCTAATCTTAGCTTTTAATATTCATTGTTTATCTTTTCTTTTAAAACACATCAGATTCTACACTAATAAAAATGATACCCTATGTGTACACTTTTAATTATTTTGAAAGGGCTTTTAATGGTTTGGAATTAATTTCCATTTCTTCCAAATGAACTCTAATATATACAATCAGCATTATTTCTTTTCATTCTGATAATCATGACTATCACAGTCACTGACAATGGAAATGGGGCCACTGGTTTTACTTTCATGTGCATGAACTGCCTTTGTCGTTGATTAGCAACAGAGTCCCCTCCATGGCCCCAGAGGAATTACCATCAGTGATGTACTTAGCATACTTGACACCTGGAGCAGGTCATTATTTTAACATCCGACTTCTCTTTATGGCAAAATTATTTTCAGTAATAATTGTGGCATGGGATGAATAATAATAATGATCAGAAAAGAAATGCTGACAGACAAAAATGTATTTTATTCAACTTTCAATCTATAACAATTTTAACAAAAAAAACAATAAAACTTAAAATAGGGACTAAGGAAAATGGCACTAAAAAGTTAAAAATTCATGAAAATATTTGTAATTATTTTCTGCATGTTTTTAATATATTCAAGATGACTTAAGATACCAGTTTTTAAAATAATAAGTAAGTAATTTCTGGTTTTGAACTATAACTTCTGCTAATTTCTCAGTGAATTAATTAAAATTGATCTTTTTCACATAATCATGATATGCAATTAGAGTGGTCATGTATGTCAATTCAGTTGTATTGACCAAAAATCTTATTGATTTTAATTTCAAAAAGTTTCCATGACATAAAACATAGTGTGATAATCTGGGTAGAATAGGGAAGCAAATTCAGGGACATTTATATGACGATAAGACAGAGTTTTATATCAAGGAGTAATTAAATATTGAACATCTCAGTCCAGATCAAGTCCATCAATCCGATATTAGCTCATTGTCCAATACCAATCTATAAAGTCCTCTACAGACTCCCGAAATGCATGAAAGGACAACGAATGCAGGAAGATCATAGATCAGTGGGTAGGAAGTCTTTGTGTCCAGCAGTTTATAACATCTCAGCGCTGGCAGCGATATCCATGTGGCTTCTCCAGCTCAAAGGACTAGCACAGTTTCATGTGTCTTGTCAGCTGCAAGTCTTCCAGGAAATGAGCAGAAAGAGGGAGAGCCTCCTGCCTCAAAAAAGACAGAGTCCTCAGGAGAAGGCCATGCCCACACGGGACCTCTTTGTCTATGACCCAATTGACAGATTAGAATCTACTCCTTTCATTCTTAAACCTCTCAAATCCCAAATTGACACAAGATTATGTACCTACTACATGTATATATGCAAACAGTTGGGATAAATCTTAAATATGAATAAATGTTGGGCAAACATTTGTAAAAAATTTGATTCCACAATAAACATTAGAAATTATGGTTTTATCCAAAGTATGTGTTTTAGACAGTGTTTTCTAGAGAAACAAAAACAGGACACTAATAATTTTATATAAATTTATAAAAATAGAAAGGTATCTAACATAAGAAATGAACAGTTAATTAATCTATAAAGCAGTATGAATGGCGCGGTGCAAATCACTTGTAGGAGACAGCTGATGTCCTGGCAGCCCTTCAAGTCTTGAGGGCTGCAGAGTACTGCTCTGCAGAGCAATTCAGGCTATCCAGTCACAGCAGCAAACCGCAAGGCAAGTCACCAACAGTCAGCCAGATGACAGAGTGTGACAGTCCCTAGGTCAAGAGATAGATACTCCAGTTGCGTGGCAAAGCAGGACTTGAAGGAACCTCAATTTATAGGAACACATTCCACAGATTAGGTGTCCCATGAGTAGTGTAGCTTGCAAATCAAGGCACAGGACAAGCAAGGCAGCCCCCTGCCCACTTGTCTGAGGATCCAAGAACCAGGGAGAGAAAAGCAAGTCTCGCCATATATATCTCTCTGCCATACATATATATATATATATATATAATCTGCCCTTCAATTAATCAAGCATGTGTTCCTTGGCCTTGTTGGCACAACAAATCTACCTATCAGAATCTCTATCTTTAGACTTAATAATAGCAGCTTTCAACGTATTCTGCAGCCAAAAGTGGAATGCAATTAAAATTTCAAGTGCTGACACAGAATTATAGAATTGAAATAACTCAAGTTTATTATCTTCTTTATTAAAATATGGTAATATTACTAGTTTATAATATACTATTTAATATCAGAAATGTAAAGCATGACAAGAATTAGAGAAAAATGACTTGTGAAAATGAACCCAAATAATGCCAATTTTGATGAAACCAGTCTCAAAATAAACACTTATAGTTACATATGTGTAGCAATAGCAAGCTGAAAAGCTCTCAGTATGTAATTTAGTTTATATGTTGGAGATTCGTTAAGTGATACAAGTTAAATTAGACTATAAGAATGGCATAATTATGAATATTAATATGCACATAGGTTAACAATATCCACGGCAATTTCTTAGAGATATAATTCATCACTGTTTCAGTTGAAAATTGCCAGCACAGAAAGAAAGACTTTTCTGGATTGGTTTTATTGATATTTCTCAATTTGCTTCATTTGTGTTCTTTGCACCCAGCTAACCACTGCCAGCACCTGTCTTCAATATTCCATTGGTTAAAAAAAACTGCTTTCCCACATTTTGATAAACACTGCAGCCTTCAAGTGGAAGAGTACACAGAAAAATAAAATTACAAGAGTATTTTCCTAATATATTTATTGTAATCTCCATGAGTGCACACAAAAAAATCTATCCACTTACAAAGGACCCTTTATTTCCTCAGAATCTTAAGAATGTCTCTAAAAATGGTCTTTGGATCATTTGAATAAGAATTTCTGTAGTCTGGAGTCTCTGCTGCAAGCATTGTGAATCTGAATCTCCAGATGAGTTATGAAGTCTTCATTTAAAGAAGAGGGAGGAAAAAAGAGATAAGGAGAAAAACAACTGTGGGTTTTTTTGTAAAATTTTTCTCTCACTTGCTGAATCTTCTCCTTCTGAGAATTTAGAACTTTCTTTCCTGAAATCTTTTCTTCACTTAGATTTGATCATATTAATCTTCTTCAGTTGTTTCTCTAATTTAATGTCATCTCCTACAATCTTCTCACTGGTATTGCTCTTTCTATGAATATTGTAGGGGCAGAATGGCTTAAGGCTCCATACCAGGACATTCTTTCTTCCTATATTATAATTATTCTCTATCACCTAAAAAGAAATGTGATTTTTCCCCATCTGTATGTCTTTGTATACATTGATCTTCACACTTATTTTTCAAAGTTTATAGCAGCATAATTTTCAACATCTGAAACATAATACATCCACTAAATTAATGGTGATTATTTTAAGCTAGTATGGTCACCCCCCCCTTACCAAATTTCCACACACTCAGGCATCAAGGAGGAAAAAATCATATCACTGTAAGCCATCTCTTATAAGACAATCACTGAAGACATGTTGGGATTAAACAAGAGTGGTATAAATAGCTGATGGTACCCTGCTATCAAAAGATACATCTGAGGACTTAAAAGTTTGATGGTGAACAAATGGTCATATGGCCCAGGAACAACAAAACCTATCTTAGAAGATGCATACCAGTCTGTGCGACCATGTGATGTGGAAAGAAACAGATATCAGGCATCAAAGAACAAAAATCATATTGTTGTATATGCACCCTCCTGACAAGATCGTTGAAGACAGAAGGGAGCAGATGCAGACAGAGAGGAGAAATTTGATGGCACCCAGCTACCAAGTGATAGAGTACCTGGGATCACAAAGGCTTGCGGGTGAATGAGTGGCTGTCTAGCCCAGAAGCAGCAAAGCCCACATGGAAGAAACACACAAGCATATGTGATCACAGGGGACTGAAGAGAGCAGATATCAAGCATCAAAGAACAAGAATCACATCACTATGAATGGTAGGGAGAGCATAGTAGAGACCCAAGACCCACCTGTGGGTAATTGGACAACATTTCACGGGGGAGTAGTGAGAAGGAGACTGGTCAGTGAGGGACAGTGAGGTGGCAATGACGCATACAGCTTTCCTCTACTTCCTGAAGGCTTCCTCCTCCCAACTGTTATGGTCCCAGTACTACCTTACAAATCCAGCTGGACTGGATGAGGTACGCTTGTGGAGTTGGGAAATGGAAATGTGGGGAACCCAAGACAGATGAACCCCTTGGGGCCAGTAGTAGGAGTGGAGCTAATGGATGGGTGGAGAAAAAGTGGGGTAGAGAGGGGGAGCCAACTTATGGGATCTATACATAACCTCCTACCATAGGGATAGACATTGGTGGAGAGGGTCAGGGGAGACATCAGACAGTGTAAGTTATGACAAAACAATAATAATTTATAGATTATTGAGGGTGGGTGGAGGAGTGGGAAGCAAGGATGGAGGGGAAGGGGTGGGAGGCTGATGTCAGGGGCTTGAGTGGAAAAGTGGAGGTTTGGAGAATGATAACAGCAACAGGCATGCGAAGAAGCATGGCACAATAGATGTATTTATGTATTGTGAGTAACAATGCATGAGCCCCCAAAAATTATTTAAAAAATGACAACCGTATCCATCATTGCTTGCTGTTGCTTTTAGATGCCTTATTGTCAATTCTGATTCGTACTAATATCAAATAATAGAGCAAAACTCTGCCCAGGCAAGAATCAGGACTTATCTTTTTTGGTCTAAGCCTAATATCTCAGCCATTTTGTCAGCCCATCTTGCTGAAGGTCTTCCTATGTTTATTGACTCGCTATTTAACAAATAAGATGTTTTTCCCTAAGTAGCATATTATCCTCCAGATAATATGCTCAAAGAATGTGAGAGAAATCTTGCCTTAGTGATGTCTAAAGTGCACTCCAACTGTACTTTATCCAAAAGTGACTTGTCCATTCCTCTAATACAGTAGTTCTCAACCTGTGGGTCAAGACACATTTGGGAGTCAAATGACCCTTTCACAGAGTTCAACCAATTCATAATGGTTGCAAACTTACAGATATGAAAATAGCAATGAAAATAATGTTATGGCTAGGTGGTCACCACAAAATAAGGAACTATATTAAAGGGTCATGGCATTAGGAAGGTTGAGAACCACTGCTGTAACAGTTCATAGTTTATTCAATATTCTTTATCAACATAGTATTTCAATGATATCAATAATTCTTTGGTTCTCTTTATATATTATCCAAGTTTTTCATGGACATGTGGCAATTAAAAATATCATGGACAGATGCAGGAAGATCTTAGCCCTCAAAACACCATCTTTGTTTTTTGTTTTTTAATTTTTATCTAATTTTATTTATCTACATTTAAATTATAGACAAGATATATTCTGAAGTATTAAACAATACTTTAATAATTGTTTATTGGAAAATTATTGATTCTGATTTATACTAATAGCATATTTAATATAGATATTTCTCAAGGACAGGCAGGTTTTCCTCTACTTTAGCATTTAATTGATTCTTTTTTTCAGGCTAAAACCAATAGCAATGTTTATGTACACAAGTAAAAAGTTTCTTAAGAGTTCGAGATGGAAAAAACAATTGAGATGGAATTTTTACTCCTGCTGTCTTTAAAATGGCTTTCAAAACTTCAATATATTGTATTTCTATAGATATAGAATACCCCATGACTCTGCCTTTTGCCGAGGTCCACAGCTGTATTACTATAACTTACCACCTTGGTTCAAATCTAGCAGCAGCTCTCCAGGAGCAAGATTGGGCCTCCTATTCCCACCAGAGGGCAGTGATACTCTCCCTCCACAAAAGATGTTATACTGGAGTTTGTTTGGTCTCTTTTCTTTGCTATGTAGATTATAATTTTACAGCACCTGTTTTTTAGATAAGATTGTTTCAAGAATGTTACCCTCAAATTAAAATAAAAATTGTGCAAATGCAACCAGTGACGTATTCCCAAATTTGAGTATGAATAAAAAGAAAGGACACAGCTCAGTTCTTGGCTACATGTCTGAGCTAACTGTAGCCCTCTGCTTTCTTACAGATTCATTCCCTGTGCTTCCTATTCTTCTGCATCTCCATTGACTTATACCATTTGGCACTCAAAACAGGAGGCAAAGTTGTTTCTGGGCTCTATGACTGCCTTATCGGTCTATGACTCACTGCCATATGGTCCTGACCCCCAATTTTCTTAAAAATTATGCCCAGGTGAGTTTTGAAGAGCGAGATTTCACTTCCCTGGGAGGATCAGGAGATTTATACTAAGACATTCCAAGCACACTTTTTGTCTTGTCAGTTCATGTTCAGAAGTCATTCAACAATGGTTAAAAGATGTAAGCTTCAAAGTGGATTAAGGGAAATTACTGTAGTGTAGAGTCTTCCACTTGTCCTTAGTTTTGTCAACTGTTGCTGTTCACCTGTTACAGTGAAACCAGAAACTATGTCCTGAAATTTCAAATGCCATCATGGTCACCCAAAATGAAGATGTTTCAGGAGAGATCCTGGATAAAGAACAGATTATGGAGAAAGAAGCACTTTTATACTTAAGGTAAGTATCCCATGAAAACCTTATACATGCCATGGGAATATTATTACATATTAAAGACCTACAGAATAGAAGCATACAATTTTTAGAGATAATGCCAGAGAATTGGCCCCTTGGGTCACAGGCACTTGCAAAACGAGAAAGGAATAGCTGCTTTCTCAAATCCAAATCCACTATAGTAAAATGAATGAAGTAAAGCAGTGGGAGTCAATGTTTTGGGATCATCATTTTTGATAGGATACAAGTCAAAATGAGAAGAAATAATTGCAATCAAGCTTTGAAATTTGGAATGTATAAGATAAATACAGAAAAATTGGAAATCTTCAAAATTAGAATACAAAAATATCTATCTCCTCAACATTAGTGAGCAGAAATTGATTGATGTTAGCCATTTCAGATAAAAAAATAATAGTTTATTATGACAGAAAAGATACAGTAAAGTAGAAAACATTGCATTGATTGTCAAAAAGGATATTTCAGGATTGATCTTGAAATACAATGCCATCACTGATAGTTTCATATGTATTTGTCTTCAAGGAAACCCAATCAATACTACCATTATGCAAATCCATGCATCCATAATGATATTTATTTATGCAAAGATTGAAGAATATCAATCTTTTCCGCCTGAAATTGATCAAGCATACAATCAAGTTACACTGATTATTATTAAGGTTTGGAATGCAAAAGCTGGAAACAAGAGTAAAGAACAAGTTAGATAATTGTCTTGATGATAGAAACAAAGCTGCAAATAATATGATAGAAAACAACTTATCCATAGCAACATGACAATATCCTTTTTTTTTAACAAAACAAGCTGCAACTAAATAGACTTATTCAGATTAAAATATAGAAATCAAGATGACTACATATGTAGGAAAAAACAATGTGTAAGTTCAATACTAGCAGCTAAAATCTGGTCAGAAGTGACTGTGTATCAGATGATCAATTGATCATATGTTGCAGATGAAGAATACTAAAATATACCCACTAGAGCCAAAATATAACCATGAGCTTATTCCACCTAAATATCAAGAACAGATTGGATGCAATGAAAGAGAAGACAGAAAGAGATGAGAGAAGACATAAAAGATATCAGTCAAGAAGAAAGTAGAAAATCATGAAGAAATGAAATAACAATCTAGGTGTCAGAAGAGACTCTGAAACTTACCCTTAATTGTAGTAAAGTTAAGTCAAGTGGACAAATGGTTAAGCCAAAGAACTGAACTGAAAATATCAAAGGACAGCTGAAGAAGACAAACTTAAAAACTATGATCAAATGTGCAAAGTCCTAGAGTTAAAAAAAAACCCAAGAGTAAAATATGCTCACCGTATATTAAACTTCAAGATGAGAAAAAATTCAAACCTAGAGTGGAAATATTGAAAGATTCTATTGGGAGAGTATTGAAAGATACAGGAAACATCGAGAGAAGATGGAAAGAATTGTACCAAAAAGAATGAGTCAATATTAACTCATTTCAAGAGGTTGCATATGATGAAAGAAAATAGACTGTCTGTGTGAAAACATGTTGGAGAAGCTCAGTATTTGCAGCTAAAACCAGGTCAGGGTCTTACTGTGCAACAGACCAATGCTCAAATGCAATTTTGGGTTAACACTAAAAATAATTTATAACATGTTCAAGAGACCCAACATAAGACTGATGTCTATCCCACCTGATTTGTGTGTGTGGGGGGGGGGGCATCACTGCTCTCCGGTGGTGGGAGTAGGAGGCCCAGCCCCACTGCTGAAACTGAACCTCCACCCCAATGGGCCACAGTCCTGCACACAACAACTACGCCACCAGGGCTCAGCCCCCACCTGATTTTTAAGAATATGTGAAAAGTAGATTTGATAAATAAATGGCTAATTGCAGAAGATGTGGTGAACTGTAGGAAGTCATCTTGAAGAACATAGAGGAAACAAAAGGTATTAAAAATAAAAATAAATTGAATATCAAAAGAGATTCTGAAACTTGCTTTTAATCATAGAATAGCTAAAGGAAATGGAAGAAAGGTGAAGCTGCAGCACTAAAGAAAACATTTTAACAGAAAATCGAAGAAGAAAACTACTATTCTCTCTTTGTCTTTCTTGATGTTACCCATAGGAGTAGTTTTGAGGATTGTGGTCATTTTTACTTTGAGTTGTTAGCCATACTGAAGGCTACAGTCCTTGATCTTCATCAGCAAGTGATTCAAGTCTTCTTTATTGTCAGCAAGCTATGTTGTGGGATCTGCATATCGCAGGTTATTCCTCCAGGTGCTGCATTCATCTTCATATAGCTCAGCTTCTCTGATTTTTTGCTCAGCAAAGACTGAATAAATATAGTGAGAGGCTACAACCCTGATAAATACCTTTCCTAGTCTTAAAACATTCATCACCAGTGAGAAGTTCTGGGTCTGGGTCACTGTCATGGCCTCTGATTCCTCTGAGGTCAAAACTGGAGTCTGTAGAGTGAACAATCGCTCTGTATGTCCTTCTTTATCATTCAGAGAAATAGCTCGTGTTTGCATTTGAGAAGCATTTTCTGTTGCCTTCCTGAGTGTAGAAATTGGGGACCAAAGACGCTTTTTAATCTTTGTCCTTTTTAATTCAAACTCATGCAATGTCCCTAAATTCTTTTGGGTATTTTATGCAATAAATTATATTCTATTCCTTTAGAAAAATCCTGGACATTAATCTGGTGAAATAAGCCTTTCTTTATTTTGAGCTGCAAGTCAGACACAGTAGGGAGATTTTTTTATGGCATTTAAAAGTCTTTTATTTTTTGTTCTATTACAGTTTGTCTAGGAGGCCCTGTCTTAAATGTTTTCCAGGTTTTGCAGGCACATTCTTCATATAGTCTTTAACCAAAGAGTGGTAGTTTACAACATCATTGATTAAAATTTTTCTCTGAATTTGTTTTTTCATGCTGAAAATCATTTGCCATATGAAGAGGCAGAATATATATATATATATATATATATATATGAATCAAGCCATCTCTAGTTTAAAGACATTGTCCTACATACAATATGAAAACGGAAATCTATCTTTTCAATAAAATAAATCTTTCTGATTGTGTTACCTGGCTGTCTCACAGTGTTCACAATTGAATATCAGCCTAAAGAATGATGGTTCAAGTACACTTAGTGAAGATTTTGAAGAAAGATATAGCAATCTCCATTCATAAAGTCTACAGTTAAAGAAAATGTATGAAGCACTTCACTATAACATATAGATTTCAGCATCAATCAGAGTCAACTTCCTGAGTTTTTGTTCAATTTGTTGTTTGTTTGATTTTATCAAGTGTGGAAAATAAAGTGAATTTACATTTTACATATTTTCCCAGAAATCTTCTTTTGCAAATTCATAATGTAATTACATTTTTCTATTCCCAACTAATTGCATGCAATGGATTATTTTATAGGTTACCAGTCTAATATGAAATTGCTATTTACTTAAAGACCTTCTTGTCCATCTATGACCACTTTTCAAGCTAAATGGTTCATACTTCAAATTTTTGTTACACTCGTATGGCCCTTGTATCAATCATTAAACCATACTAAAAAGAAATTCTTTTGCAGACATTGAATCCCTTTAGTATTTAGGAAGCAAAGGCCACTACACCGCTTAAATTAGGGGAAGAAGTCTGGTGGTCTGATGAAGGGCTAAATATGCTGCATTTCAAAGTATTGCTCAATAGAAAACTGACATTTTGGATGCTATGTACCTATTTTCCTTTTCCTTTCATAAATTCAGAACTTACATATGTCATTTAGCTCAGTTTCCAATATCAATCTTTTAAAAACAAATTCATCATGTGTATCTCAACACTAACAAGTACCTAGAATATAGTAGGCAATTCTTTGGACATACTAAAATATGAAGGTCCACAGAGGACATACCCTGGAAAAGACATCTAACATCTAGAATGGGCACACCCCATGCTTCATATGTCCATCATTGTTCTTTGAAATTCAATGAGACTAAAAAATGTGCATTTAAAATAAGGAAATTTGTCATATGAGATACATTGCTTATGGTATATGAGCCTCAATGTAGTCAGATGAACCAATTCTTATATTACAGTGCATCATATATTCAATATGATCATATAAAATTAATGAATATAAATGTTACCTAAAATAGGGCAAGATATGAAGCCGATCAGAAATAATAATGTTTCTTCTTTAGCAATAATACCAACTAATAATGATTACTTCAAAATATAACAATTGAAAATTGGAGGAGCTGGAAAATAAAATTAAAAGAATCTCACATTGGCAGTAAGGTTTTTTCACTTCTGATTCATTCAAGGATATTCTAGTCATAGGTCTAAGAGTCAAAGTGGGCATGAAGGTGTTAACTCTAATAGAAAAGGCACATACACATTCAAAGCTATAAATATTCAAATAATCTTAACTAATAAGGAAAAGGGTAGGAGCACAGGTGATATAGTGAGTAAGCATGGGGTACAAGGTCAACAGTTTAAATCCACAAGCTGCTCTGCAGGAGAGAGATAGAGTTTACTTCTCCATTGCACTGCAGAATCAGAAACTCACAAGGGTAACTGTACCCTGTCTTATCGGGTTGGTATAAGTCAACCTTAACCTGCTGGTATTGAGTTAATTAGAAAAGGAATAAAATTGCAGATGACTGGTTATATAAAAATAAATATGTACACATAGACCTTTCATTATAAATGATATTGAAAGTTTCGCTTTGCCATCAAGCCAATGGGGTGGGACTTAAGAATTTCCATTTCTGAAAGTTCCCAGTAATGCTTCTGTTAATGTGATCTTGCAGAAGCAAGCACTATCAATCATGGATTCTTCAGCTGCAAGCAAGGAAATACATGTGCCAGCAACCATGTGAACTTTGGAGAGAGCCTTGATTTGGCACCTTGCATAGGGGCTCAGCTAACGTGTTTAGGGTTCTTGAGGCATGTGGACCATGAAAAGATAAAAGCATATTACTTCAGACCACTGAGTTTGTGGTGGTTTGCTATTTAACAATATAATCCCAAACTGCACTCACAATAGTGCCATCAATTCTAATCCATGGCAACCCTATTGAATAGGTTAGGTGTGTCTCTGTGGGTTTCCCAGACTTGCAGCTCTTTTGTGGAAGAGGAAGCTTTGTTTTCTCCCAAGCAGTGGCTGATGTTTTCCAGTTACTGATCTTGTAATTAGTAGCCCAGTGTGCAGACTGCTCCACCACCCGAGTTTTTAACAATGCTGTCATTCTGGTTAAGTGCTATCAAGTTGACTCCAACTGATAGAGACTATATGCACAAGAAATGAAGCACTTCCTGGTCCTGAACTGTGGTAGTTACATAACCAGGTGTCAACTTGAGGGTATTGAGAGTGAAGCAGTGGAGTTTAGCCTGTCAATCAGGTCACAGCTTGATTAACTCATTTGGCACCATGATAGAGATAAATTGTTCGCTGGAGACCACCCTCCATCACACCCCTTCTCTGCTTCACTTTCCTGAGGAGTATTCACACTCACAGCTGGAGGAGCGATAGGGAGACCCACACCAGCACAGAGATGCTTCCACTACCACTGGGTCCACAAGATTTTTCACCCACCAGTCTGTACTCTTCACACGTTAGAGGTCATTGCATGAGCTGCTCCAGTCTGAAGAGGGATTTACAAATCAGTATTAGACATATAGACTAACATCAGACATATGGCGTTGATTTGTAATGGGCTAGGACATTTCTCAATGTACAATTACTCTTTGATATAAAGCTATCTTTTGCAAATATATGAGTATCCTTGGATTTGTTTCTCTTGTCAGCCCAGTCTAACACATGCACCATTCTCACAATTATTCCCACCTTTAATCCCATTTTAGTAGTCACTGGGCCAATCTACTTCTTTGAGGACCTTTCTCTTTTTCACTGATGCATAATAATACCAGTAAGTGGAGAAATAGAAGGGGTTAGATTGAGACATTTTAAAATTCAATATACAATTAACTGGAAGCCATGTTTACAAAGCATTCTGATTGCACAGATATGTAATAAGACTCAAATGTTCACATTTCTAATTAACTACCAGATAATGCTGAATACTGGAGCATGAATCACACTTCAAATAACACGGATCTATACAATATTACTTCCAAAGAATGAATACCAAACAGAATGGCAAATTTTAGAACAAACTCATTGGTATCACACTCAAGTAAAATTTTGCTGAAGACCATGCAACAATGGTTATAGAAGGGTATAAACAGATTCCAGATCAGGCCAGATCTAAAAAAGCACATGGAACAAGGAACGAATGACATTGCTGATGTGGCTGAATCCACAGAATATCGAAAAGGTTTGCTTATGTGTTACTGACTATACCAAGCCCTTCTCCTGCATAAAACATAGCAACGTATGGATAATCTCATGAAGAATCAGAAGTCAGAACACTTCATTGTGCTCAGGCTGAATTTTCAGGTACATTAAGAGAAAATTGAGTGATCAGATTAAGGGAATACTTCTTGGTTTTGTATCAAGCAATGTATGTGTCACCATACTTGCCCAATCTCTATAATGAGTGAGTAATCACAGAAGTTGAATTGTGTGATGAAATATGAAACCTCAAGATTTGAGGAAGGTTCATGAACAACTTGCAATACACAGATAATATAACCTTACTTGTTGAAAGTGAGGAAAGCTTGAAGCCCTTGATAAAAAACAAGGATTGCTGCCTTCAATATGAATTATAATTCAATGTGAAGAAGACCAAGAACCTTACAACTGGATCAATAGGTAACATCATGATCAAAGGAGAAAAGTTTGGAGTTATCAAGGACTTATTCTTGTTTGGATCTATAATCAATTCATGAAAGCAGCATGAAGAAGATCAAAAGAAATAACACATTCAGTAAATCTGCTGTAGAAGACTTCTGTACAGTATTGAAAAGCAAGAGTTGCACTTGATCCAAACCATGCATTTTTCAATTGCATCATATGCATAAGAAAGTTGCACATTGAGTAAAGAAAACTGAGAAAACATCTGTACATTTGAATTTTGCTGCTGGAGAAGAATATGAAAGTACCATGAATTCCTAAATGGATAAACAGATCTGTCTTTGAAGAAGTAATGCCAGAATATTCCCTAGAAGCAGGGATGACAACACTTAGTCTTATATTCTTTGGACGTGCTGTCAGAAGAGACCCGGAGAAGGACATCATGTTTGCAAAGTAGAGGGACTGCAAAGCACGAAGGCCTTCAAGGAGATGGAATGTCTCCATGGCTGCAAAAAAGACTCCCTCCTAGCACCATTCGTAAGGTTCACGCAGGACCGTCAGTGTTTCCTTTCAAGGTGCAGGTCAGTATAGTTGGAGCTGACTTGATGGTAGAAAGCAAAGACAATACAATAAATTCAATTCACTTGACTAGAACTGCTTTTAATTTGCATACGTCTGATTTCTCTCTCAGAATATAAGAATACCTAACGAAATATAATTAAACTATGAAGGCCACATTAAAGCACAGTGAGAGAAAAAAACAAAACAAAAATAAACAGAAGAACAAAAGGGAATTCTGTACTGGAGAATAATTTCTACAGAAAACCTCATCAGAGTATAGCTACTGCAATTGAGTGTAAATCTTAATTTGAACATTTTAATTAATCAATATTTTCATCAGGAGAGAAAAAACATTTTATTGGCTCTGAGTTTTTAATCCGTAAATTTCATAGAACTAATTTGTTCCATAGTATAAATTGGAGTTCTGATTATTTTCATTGATTAAATTGATTTAGTTAATCACCAAATCCCTACAGGCATATATATTTTACAGGTCTAATTTAGATAAGGAGTCTGAGGATCACATATGCATGTACATAATGTAAGCACTTCGCATTCTGTATTCCTGACTTCTCCAGCTCAGCACAGAGCTGTTGAACTATGTTTACATGTAAAGAATCTATGTGCAAACCTAGCTACAAAGCCATATTGGACATGCTCAAGTACTAGATAGTTTTAACTAAGGTCCACATTGACTTACAAGGACATGTTAGAAAAATCCTAACAATTTAGATAAAAAAGCATGACTTTTCTTCTAGGTTTAGTCTTTCACCCATGTTTTAAACTTCACCCCCTCCCTCTCCCTTTCTGATTCCATTAGCTGTTTGAATTTTGCTATGGATTTTGAATCCAATTACCTTTAAATAAACCCGTTTCCTAAAAGGCATGAATAAGTCCTTTGCTGATAATATGAAAAGAAAAAACACATTTGTTTCTTCAATCACTGCTCCTTTTTATTTGTCAGGCATTTTTCTTCTCTTAAATATGCATGGGAAGATGTCTGACCTCTCCTCACCAGGAGAAAGTCAAAATGCACAAGCGGAAGTCAAAGCCATGTTTTAGGATGCAGGAGGCAGTCATTCCTCTATTATCCAGCATTCTGGAACCAGCTATCCTCTCATACATAGTATTCTCTATTCCTCAACTGGCTTTCCTAATTGATAATAATGGTCACTCACAACTAATAGATTATGCTCACAATTATTGACTTGTTAGGGAAATCAAATGGACACAATTCAGTATCAGAAATGCTTAAGACACAGTTCAGGACAACCTTCCCCCAGCCATGTCTGCATACTGACCTTTTTCTCAGCCCTGATCTCTAAGGAAAGTGGCCCCTTCAATCTGAAATTCAATCTGAAATAGTCCATGCGGGGCTGGGACTAAGTATTCAAATGGCACACTATTGTATCATAAGACTCCACTTAAAGATGGTCTGCTCTGACTTCATGGACTAGCAATCAGAGTGCCCCAATTAGTTCCTGCAGGTACCCTGTTCCACATATACATACACCTCCAATCACTTCATGGATCAGAAAGCTCATCTCTCTTTTTTGGATTTTGGTTTTGTTCCAGCTACTTCTTTGTCATCCCAGCTTTTTATCTGTTCTAGAAGACAAGGCCCACTCCTCTCTCTTCTTTCTGGATGGTTATACAATCCACCATTCATGCTTTTCGATGGTTCATTTTGTACTCAGCAGCACGGCAGACGTGACCAGCTGCCACGATAAAGTTATAATGTTGTATGTTCACATCAACCTTCTTAAGGATCACTCAAAACTGAATCATAAATTCTTATGGGCAATTTTCACCACTTCCATACTTAGACCCATAAGACCTTGCCATGAACTGGGCTGTGTTCTTCCTGGTTGGCAGTTTAAGAACACCAGCAGCTCCCCAGAAGAAAGACTGGGCTTTGTACTCCCAAGAAGAGTTCCAGTCTTGGAGGCCAACAGGGGTCACCATGAGTTAGCAAAGTCTCCATGCCAGTGAGCTGATACCCAGTTCCAGCAGGAGAAAATGATTTGGTGGAAGACACAAAGACTTCGACTAAACTAGGCATAATCAAAAATTCAGTGATCCACATTCTTTTTCTTCACTGTGAGTAGAGCCAATCATTTTCCAAAGTGGTAATACATGAATTACAAAATGCACTATTAATTGAGCATAGTAGAGTGGAGATGACAGCTTCTTTTGCTCACCTTCTACTGTTCCTCTTCCAGTAAGTTCTTACTCCCCTTCTCAGGTCCTGTATTGTTTTTTTCAGATGTAAATTGCATGTTAACTGTAGTCTTCTATTGCGACACTTTCTTATTTTCATAAAGAAGCTCTACCATTCAACTTTTAAAAATCTGAAGAGTATACTTACTCACCTCACTATCACACCACTCAAGATCTCGATGGGTGATTCCTACAAAGTCAACACGAAGAATTTAGAAAACGTTATATAATTATTTTAATTAAATATCTATATGATGTACAATCTATGTCTATATTATCTATACAAAATGAGAATGTTTGAATGGTCACCAACAGACTATATCTCTGAAATCTATTAAGATTGAGAAAGAACATTACAAGAGCCCCAACACTACATCATTTTATTTAGACACTCAGCTACTAACTGAACAGTTTGGAATTTCAAATCCATCAGTCTTTCCATGGGAAAAATATATGCTTTTATAAAGAGTAAAGTCTTGGAAAACCTATGAAGTTCCTCCACTTTGTCAAAAATGGCCACTACATGTCTTAAACAACCCCACAGCAAAATTTTTGTTTTAATTTTGGTAGTTTATAGGGAGTTTTGAATCCATCTCCCTGAAAAAAATCACTCTCCCAACTTTTAATTGTCTAAATGAGATTCAAGTTTATGTATAAATTATGAAAGTGGAAATATATATTTAGTCTTTTTTTTTAATCTGGTATCTTTCAGCGATCATTTTTGTGAGACTTATATTGTTGTTATGGTTACAAACTGCCCATGTATTTATACCACAAATTTTATCTAATTCACTACTAATAAACATCCAGTATTTTCTAATTTGAGTTTATATGAATAATGTTACTTTACACGTTTCACACATATATATTTGTATATGTATATATTAATGCATATATGTTTAATTTTGTCTGATATATATGTGGAAAAGGAATTGTCTCATCAACATTTGAGCATGCCCTAATTCATTAAACTTTAGTGCTAAGAGTTACATATTTTTCCAAAGTGGCAATATGCAAATTACAAAACACATTCTTGACTTAGCATAGTTGAATTCACTTTCCTTTCAATAAAAGTTTGTCAATACCAAAGGAAATTTAAGGGTAATGGGTTCATCTATCCCCTTCTCACATTTTAAATAGTTGCTTGAATTTAAACTTCATATGCTAGCTATTTTTAATGTTGCATATAAGATTACCACACACTTAACAACTTCATGTAACACACATTTGTTATCTACTTTCTAAGGTCCAGGACTCCCGCTACCTTTTAGTTGAATCCTTTGTTTAAAGTTTCATGAGGTTTTATCAAAGATTTAGGTGCTAAGGTGGCAAATTCACTTCCAAATTTACTGAGGTTGTTGGAAGAATTCACCAACTTGTAGTTGTAGACTTTTTACCCTTGTTTCTTGATTACACCTGCAGGGAAGCCACCTTCACCTCAATAAGACTGCTTCAACTTTCTAGGGTCTGCTTGCCATTCCTACAATTTGGCTGTATTTCCTTGCATTATACACTGCTCTCTGAGAGAGCATTAATTCATCAAGTCACTGTGATCAGTTTCTAGAGCCAGGGCCCTAGCAAGGCAGTCTTTATTCATAGAGACACTGTCTACACACAAGAGGACGGTATAACAAAAAGATATAAGTTCTAGATGGTCTTTGGGGGAATCACCTTAAGCTCTGCCTTCCAAACTCTAGATGGCATGGAAACTTTGTTGTATTTTTTTTATTAAAATCATTTTATTAGAGACTCATACCTAATTTTTTTGCAATACATAAATACATATACTGTGCCAAGCACCTTCACATGTCCGCTGTCATATCATTCTCCAAATATCCATTTTCCACTTGAGCCCTTGATATCAGCTTCCCATCCTCTCCCCTCAATCCCTGCCCCCCCAACCCCCACCAACCCTCAATACTCTTTAGATTTCTTTCCAAAAGATCCCACTTTTATAAGCTAACATTTTCTATTCAATTTCTTTTTTTTCCCCTCTTGTCTGAACTTTGTCCTTCACCTGAAATCTTTATTGTGTGCAGGACAAGAACCAACAAGTAGAAAGGCTTGAAGCTCTGATAATCCTCCAGGTAACTGTCTATCATACTTTAAAAATACATCTCCTTTCTAGTATTCTTCATTTCTCCCTGTATTTATATATCTCTTACTTCATCTTAGAAACTACTTCCAGTCTCTAAGTTACCTTTATTATTAATCTTTTGTTTAGGTTGTTGATGTTTTTCTAAAACCAGTTTATTGGAATCAGTTTCAAAATATTATCTTCCTTCTTAATTATTTGATAGCAGCTCTCCACCATCTCCCACTTCACTGTAATCCACAGGAACCCTGTTGCTTTTAGTAGAGCTATACCTAGCAAAAATTTGCATCAGTCTTGATATAGAAGAATTTTCATTTATCTTCAAATATTTATATTTGTTATATTTGTGTATTGTGGTAGAGAATACTAATATGGAAGGTACTTTCTTTCAACAATTTAAAGAAATTATCCTTTCATACTAATATTGCCATTTATTTGCCTAGTAAATCATGAAGTCATCTAACTATTACTTCATTGGATGTAATATTTTCCTAAGTTTCAAAAATAATTTCTGAACAACCTTATGTTCTGATCAGAGTGTCTATTAGTTCTACTCTCAGTTTGAATATTTCAAATTTTTTTTAAAAATGTACAGTGTTATGCCCCGTGAATTCATTGCCATCTTAATTTTTTATAGAAATCCAGTTGATTTTTATTGAATTTTGCTCCATTTTTTAAATTATAGTAGTTTTGGTTCCTATTATTTTTAAATACATAGATAACTTTAGTGTTAAAGTAGTCATCATATAAAATCAATATCTGGGTCAAACGCAGATCTCATTTCTTTGTGTTTCTGTTGTTTTGCATTTGGAATCATTCTGTGTGTCCAATAGAAAATAAACCTCAAGCCTTTAAGACCTCAAATGCTATGTCTTTGATAGCTAGGCTCCATCATCTTTCTTTACCACTTTTGCTTATGCATACATTTAACGTCAGTGATTGTGTCAGGAAGGTGAACATCATGGAATTCCAATTTAATATAAGTATTCTTGCATTGAGGAGGTACTTGAGTGGAGGTGCAATGTCAATCTGCAACCATAATACTAACCCTATCAGTATATGTATGTAGATCTATTTCCTTATCATCATAAATAAATATATTTACATATGTTCATTCCTATATTTAGACCACTAGTAAAAAAAGTGGCCATCTAGCTCAGAAGAAACAAAATCCATATGGACACCAACCTGTGTGCCGATGAGGTATCAATGAAATCAGTTATCAGGCAACAAATAATGAAAATCATATCATTGCATGCCCACCTTCCTTATATGACCACTGAAGGCAAATGTGTACATAAGCTAATGTGGTGAAAAAAACTGACTGTGCCCAGCTATCAAAAGTTATGGCATGTGGGGTCTTAAAGGTTGAAAGGTAAACAAATTGCCAACTCTCCCAGCAATAAAGCCCACATGGGAGCAGCACACCAACCCACGTGACCAGAGATGTCAAAGAGATCAGTTATCAAAGAACGAAACAGTATATCATCATAAATGAGGGCAGTACAGATTGCGGACCCACAGCCCATCGATAGGTGAATTGACATCCTCCATCACAAGGGTTGTGGGAAGAAGACGAGCCAGTCAGGGTGCAGTGCAGCAATGGTGAAATATGCAACTCTCTAGTTGTTAAAGGCTTCCTCCCTCCCACTATCATAATCCCAATTCTACTTTACAAATCCAGAGCAGAGGGTGTACACTGGTTACTGGTAGTTAACCCTGGTAACAGATAGTTACCGGAAACAGGGAGAGCTTGTGACAAATGATCCCTTCAGGACCCGTGGTGAGAGTGGTGATAGCAGAAGGGTGGAGGGAGAGCTGGGTAGAAAGGAGCTACACGTAACCTCCCTCCTGGGGTATGAACAACAGGGAAGAGGGTGAAGGGAGACATCAGGCAGGGTAAGATATGACAAAATAATAATAAGTTATAAATTATCAAGGGCTCATGAGTAAAGGAGGAGTTTGGAGGGAGAGGGGTAGAATGAGGAGCTTAAGCAAGAGTTTAAGACAGAAAAAAATATTTTGAGAATGTTGATGTCAGCAAATGTACAAATGTGCTTTGCATACAATAAATGGGTATTTTTATTGTGATGGGTTTAATGAGACCCCAATAGTGATTTTTAAAAATGCTCAAAAAGAAAAGAACCAAAAGAACCAAACTTAATGTCATCCAGTCAATGGTGACTGAGAGCAACTCTGCCGTGGGTTTCTGAGACTGTGGTGACATATGGGTATAGAGGTCCCTGTCTTTCCCTCAAGGCGAGGCTGCTTATCTTGAACTGAGACTGAGGATGCTGCCCAATGTGCAGCCACTGCACCCTCAGGGCTCCTACTAGGAATGCATACAAGAGTACTTCCTATTCTGAAAACCTGAGGCAATTTATACATATATGGCCATTCCAATCCAAATATCAATGTCATTCTTAAAAGGAATTGGAAAATTAATTGTTAACTTCATATGAAGAAAGAAGAGGACCAGACTAAGCAAAGAACTTTTTAAAAGAACAACATAGGAAAGTCTCCCTTCCCTGCCTCAGAAACTGTTACACAGCCACAGTTAAAATTGCCTGGAACTGGTACAATGTTAAACACATAGAATATTGAAACAGAATAGAGGAAGCAAGGGCAGATGAACCCCTCGAGATCAGTGGTGAGAGTGGAGTGGAGGGAGGATGGGAAGAGATGGGGGTGGGGGTTGGAGAGAGATAGCCAACTGCGGGGATCTACAGATTGCCTCCTATCCTGAGGACGGACATGTAGAGGGTGGGTAGGGGGAGTTGCCGGGCAGTGTAAGACATGAAAAAACAATAATAATTTATAAAGGAAAGAGGACTTGGGGGGGGAGGAGAAAAGGATGTAGGAGGGAGGAAGAGCAGCTAATATCAAGGGCCCAAGTGGAAAAGCAGATATTAGGAGAATGCTAATGAAAGCAGGCATGTGAAGGTGTTTGGCACAGTATATATAACTATGTATGGTGAAAAGTGATGTATGATTCCCCAATAAAATGATTAAATAAAAAAGGAATAGAGATCCTATAAATATACTCTTCCAATTATAGACAACTGATCTTCTTGAAAGGGCCAAAAAACATTAATTGAGAAAGTGATTGCTTCATTCATAAATTATGTTGGCAAAACTGGACATATCTATGCAGAAGAATGAAACAGGACCCATATTTAACCCACAATCAAAACGAGCTCAGATTGCCATTCAAGATGACTCAAAGGCCTAAGTATAAATTTTACAGCTGTAAAGAACATCAATAATAAAAAATAATAGGGAAAAACTTAAGGGTCCTCTTGCAAGACATGGAGTTACTATAACATTTAATGAAAGAAACACAGAGTAAATGAAAGGTGAGTTGCTTTTGTTCGGTGCCTTTCTGTTGGCGCTGACCCATGATGACATGCACGACAGTGCAAAGCACAACAAAGCTCTGCACCCTCCTCACACTTGCTTATATGTGCCAGCCAATTAATTGATCAAGACATTGTGTCAATCCACTCCATTGAAGGCCTTCCTCTTTTTCTCCCTTTCCCCTTGCCAAACATGTTATCCTTCTCTAGGGACTGGTCTCTCTTGAAAAAATGTCCAAAGTATTTAAGACAGATGAATGGCACCTATGAAAAATAAGGTACTTACGTGCACCAAAATATTTCATCAAAAGAGTAAAAAGAACTGAGGAGTAGGAACCAGTGCTTGAAACACAATGGAAAAGGGACTAGTCTCTAAGCCCTATGGGAGAATGCATAACACCAATAAGATAAAAAAGTGAATTCCCAAACTAAAAAGTGGACAAAGGACATGAACAGCCAGTTCACCAAAGAGGACATCCAAATTGCTTAAAAAACATATGCAGAAATCCTCATGACCATTTGATATGCAAAGGGTCAAATAAAAAAGGAGAGAGAATATCATCTTATACTGACAATGACAACAAAGTTAACAAATTCAAGCAAAAAAATAACACCTCCCTGAGAAGGTGTGAAGGGGTTGGAACACTTACCCCATGCTGGTGGAACTGGAATTAAGTACAACACTGTGAAAAGAAACATGGCACTAACTCAAAAAGGAATTTCCGTCGATCCAATAATCCCTTTACTGGATATATTTCTGAAATAAGAGTAATAGTGCAAGCAGATATTTGCACACTCATGTTCAATGCAACTTTATTCATGATAGCAAAATATGGAAACGGCCTAAATGCCAGTTAGTGGAAGAATGGATAAAAACTCTAGTATAAACACAAAATAAAATAGTAAGCATCACTGATAAGTTATGGCGAAACCAAGAAGCTCCTCATGACATGGTTACTGAGTGGATTTAGATTATTATACTAAGTGAAATTAGTCAAAACAAAAGTACAAATATTATAGGTATTCACTTTTGGGGTACAGGGAGAGTGAATTAATGCTTTTGTGGACAATGACTTGCAAAGAACCCTGTAGGCACCTAGATGTGCTGAAGGACCTTTGCAATACTTCCCTGAGCAGTACAAAGGCCAAGAGGCCAGCATCTGAAAGAGGGAGAACTAGAGAGATATGGGGTGGCCAGAAAGAGGAATGCCTGCCAACAGGGCTGAGAAAAAAAAGCTGTTAAAGACAAGCTTTATGATCCTTACTATGGTAACTGGTTAACTTCCCCAATAAACACCCATGGCCACAAGTCTTCACTGTCCTAAATTATTTGTGGCCCTTGCTAAAAGTGATTGAACTCAGCAGAGGATTTTCATGGACAAGATGGCAGTTATCAGATAAAGAAGAATGAAGAGTGGGACCAGGGTTGACAGCAGTCTGCCTTGGGTTGTGGGGTTGGATTTTTCTTCTCCTTACTGTATCCACAGAAGGTTAGATGTGGCTTCCATTTTGTTGCCTCAAATGTTGTCATGAGTGGCATGGTCATTAATTACTTAATGCTCTCTGATCTTTTCCAATGCTCGGTTTATTCACTGCAAACACGCATCAAACCATCTAGCAATCTTAAAATTAACTCAAACTAATGGGGCAAATATAAGAGTATAAGGGCAATACACTACACACATCATGATTCCAGCAGCATCATCCCGTAAAGGCATTGCCTTCACCAGTGTACTCACCCTGGGGAGACATGGAGAAAGCAAGGATTGGTGTTTTCTTGGTTCCTAGCTCTCCTAAAGGTCCATGTCTCTCCCTAGGTTTAGACAGGCAGAGTGACTGGCTCCTTGAAGTCCTTGTCAGGGTCCTCCAGACTTTCTGGGGTGATTCTTTTGACGATCTGTTGGCAGTTTCTAGACTCCCCTAGGTAGTGGGTCAGTTTAAAGCACCTCCCCCCCCATCTTGCGAAAGGTTCAATTTTGGGTCAGACCTGAGTGTCATGCTTTTTTCTTCTTAAAAACGAAGTCTCTTATGTTGCTTTCTGTAATGTGGCTTAACATTTTGCAAGGAAGTTCTAAATCTTGAATGGGAAATGAGTGTTTCATTACATCATATACCACAGCCTGGGATATTCTTAATTAAATCTGTGGATTTTTGAGGGATAGTTGTGGTTTGAGTTTTGTTAATCTTTAATGAATTATATATTTTCAAGACCATAATTTTATATTTTAAAAAAGCTATCTTTTATAATTCTTATAACCTTTGCCAGCACACATTTGGGAGTTTCAAATGTTAGACTTCTTTCTGGGTATATTTGACCTGGTGAATTTAAAAACAACTCTAGTTTTCCCCATATCAACTCTAGTTTTAAGATACAGAACATGTGTCATATATTACCCTTCACTCTGCTCCACCAAAAAATATCAGCATATTTTATGTGTTAGCTATCCTAAGATAGAGTAAATGCAAGCTGACTTTTTAAAAGTCTTTCATGGGCTAGTACATATCCAGGTCAAATTATCCTTTACATGGTTTCCTTAAATCCAAAGATACATTTTAACAATGAAAATGACATTAACTTGGAATTTGCTCAAGTATTACTTTACCATTATTGTAAACTGCATTACAGACAGTTACAATTTGTTATCTTAAAAAAGGAAAAGAAGTGAGTTACTGCACAATAAATAAGGAATCCTAATGGCATGGCAGATTTTGTTTTTAACTGCTAACCACAAGGTCAGCATGGCTAGCCCATTCAACACTATGTAAAAGAAAGATGAGGTATTCTGCTCTTGTAAAAATTTATAGTTTTATAAAGCACAGGAAAAGTTGTACTCTGTCAAATAGGGTCATTATGAGTCGCCATCAATTAGTGATAGTGAGTTTGGTAAAATAGAGATTCAAATATTCTGAAACCCAAAATGGATCTGTCCAAGTTCAAATTTATTTATGAAAATTAGCATGTTCCAGTCTTACTGTAAGATACACTCTCTACCTGTGGACAGAAATGTTGACAGGAAAAGTTAGAAGTTTTCTTAGTTA
>PVJH01006070.1:0-53629 GCA_004026705.1 Nesogale talazaci
TTTTAGAAATCTGAAAACAAAGCAACATAATTAATATAGGCAAATAGTTTCATGATATGAAGAAAAGAAATTAGAGTAATTCCTTTTAAAGAGTAGTCAATGTATTCTTATTATAACATATCTAGCTCCAGAAACAAGCCTTGCAATGTAAATATTATTTATATTTACAACGTAGATATTGAAATGATAATTATGATATGAAATAACTAAATTACATAGTAACATAATTTTGTGATTATAGATCCCCTTTAGGCCAATTTATTTATTTCATTAATTGAATAGAATTAAAAGCAAACGATCATCCATTGACTTAATTCTGCATGATTTGAAGCATAGGTCAGATGAAGACTCAGGATTTGTATGTAAAATATAGCAAACATTTTGCAATAGTTCTGTCTTTGATGCTATTAGATAGTAGACAGGTTATCTTTGTTCATACATAGTATGTAATGGATAAAGTTAATACACCTAATTTTATTTCCATAATGAGAATTGTTTTATTTGATAAAATACAATTTTTTTACTATTTGTAAGCGAAATCTTATCTTTATTATAATAATGAATATGTTTTATATCAACACTGATTGTGTGTAAGAATTGCCTGGAGAGAATCCTTAACAATATCTATGCTAATTATTCAGTGATACATTAGTTACACTTTTCTCAATATGTTAGTCCTCTCATTATTTCCATCCTGGTTACTCTGCTCCATTTATTCATGGTTTCTCATCTTGGTTTCCAGGTGAAAAGTTGATTGTTAGATGCTGGATCTCATGTAGATGCTTGTTTAGAGGACCAGAGAACTCACCCCAAACTAAAAACCGAACTTACTGCCATTTCCCTTAAGGATTTCTGAGCCTGTAAATCTTTTCAAAGGTAGAAAGCCTCCCTCGTCCTTCTCTCTTGGAGCAGCTGGTAGTTTTGAACTATAGGCCTTGGGCTTAGCCAACCAATCTGTAACCACTACACTATACAAAGTTCATAGGGTGATATTGTTTATGTTGTGATCCATTCTGACTTTTGGTTGATAGCTAAATTTAAATGGCATCCAGGTCTATAGAAAAAGTCCTGGGAGCCCCGGTGGTGTCGTGGTTGAGTGCGGGACTGCGGCCCACTGGCTTGGCGATTCAAATCCAGCATCAGCTCCAGGAGCAAGGCTGGGCCTCCCACTCCCACCAGAGGGCAGTGATGTCCCCCAAAAATTTTTTTTAAAAAAGTAAAAGCCCTGATGACACAAGGGGCAAAGCTTTGCACTGCTAGCCCAAAATCAGGGCTATGACCCGTTAGTTGCTATGAGGGAATACAATGCTGTGGTCTGCTTCCAAAAAGTTTTACAACCTTGAAAACTCCAACGTAAAGCCCTACGCTGTCTTGTAGGGCTGTAGGATCAATGTAATACGAGTGGTTCTCTGTTTACTTTTCTTCAAGGAGATTTCTGTAGCCAGAGGTTCTCAAACTTCCTAATGGCATGACCCCTTAATACAGTTTCTCATGTTGTGGTGACCCCCAACCACAAAATTATTTTCGTTGCTACTTCATAACTGTCATTTTGCTACTGTTAAGAATTGTCATGTGAATATCTGATATGCAGGATGTATTTTCATTGTTATGAATTCAACATAAAGGATAGTGATTAATCACAAAGCAATATGTAATTTATTTCCAATGAAAAATAAATGAAATTTTGTCTTGAAGCATGATTTAGCAAGTGTAGTACTCTTCACTCCGGGTACCTGTATGTGGGCTTATTGGCATGAGGATGGACCCACCTGGAGTCAGAGAGAGGAGCCATGTGTCCATTCCTAAGACCATGGAAACATGTGTTTTCAGATGGTCTTAGGAGACCCCTGTGAAAGGGTCATTAGACCCTCAAAGGGGTCGCAACCCACAGGATGATAACTGCTGCTCTAGACTCTATCAGCCGTAATGTGATCATTTTTAAGAATTCGATTTTGCTCTGTATTTTTTTATCATTCTACCTAGAGCTTGATATTCCTTTCCAGGTGAGCAAGGTGGGTCCCCTCTAGTTATTCTGGTCTAATGCTAGTGGCTATAGTTCATGTCTCATTAGATTCAGAAATTAAATTCTGTCCTATAAATCACCTAATTTGTCAATGGCATAAATATTTATCAAAATAAGGAGAGTGTGTTTCATAGTTAGATAGTAGTCATCCTTCTTTCCCCTCTAGGTTCTTTAAAAAAATGTTTTAAAATTTGATTAATTCTAACAGTAAAAGTTGTGGGGAAAGTCTCATCTGAGCTTCAGTACTTCTCGGTATATTTGTTATATTGTTGTTTGGTTTATTTAGGAAAGCAACCCAAATTGCAGTATTTAGGTGTTTTTTTTTAAATGTCAAAATACCTATGTTCATTTATCTTTTGAAAAATCCATAATATGGGGAATTGCTAGAAGTCAAAACAATGGGAAATAGCTTGCTATTTCAGCATATAAGACGTAAACAGATCTAATGAGATTTTAAATACACTGCAATTAAATAAATAAGAGAGAAAATATTCACAGTAGTTTGAATTTCACACGAGTCATTTGAATGGAGAAAGAACAACCCAGAAATCAATTTTCCTTTTTCTCCTGCTGTCTCTGTACTCTTCATTGTCTGACTTTGCAAGTAATGCTTTCTCATTCAATAGCAGCCTGGGACCTGAGCTTTTGAATTATAATCATTTCTGCCTGAATTAGCTTCAGTTATAAACAGACTATTTATACTTCGGTAATACCATATTTACTGAGTAAGGTATAGATGTTTAAACTGTGAGGCTGAAAGTTATGTATGCAGTCAAACAAAAAATTGTTGAACTCTGGTCACCTATTTTCTAATAACTTGTAGCCATTTATTGTTATAGAAAACACACTCCTATATTCCTTTCACCTGCAGCAGCAATTTGAGAACCTCACTACAGTGCTTTCAACCTTTAGTCATTTCAGGAAACCATCTCAATGTTCAATGATCTTTATTGTCATCTCAGTGATCTTTATTGTCATCCGGTCCCTGTGTGTCAGCATCAATCCCATGGCAGAGAGAAAGAGCTATTTCCGTGGTGTTGGGAATTTTTTTAATATAGCTATCAGAACTCTCACTCTCTGACTCAAATGATTGCTTGGTTATTTTTGTTAGATGCCATCGGGTTGGTTTAGACTTGTAGTCGCCTTTTGTTACAACAGAACGAAACTCCGCCCACTTCTGTCCTATCGTCCAATCCATCTTGTCAAAGGTATTCCTCGTTTTCGTTGTCCCTCTACTTTACCACGCGGGATGTTCTACTCCAGGATTCGTCTCTCCTGAGACGATATCCCGCAGCAATTGAGATGAAGTCTTAACATCCTTGCTTCTATGAGCCATCTGACTGTCCTTCATCCAGGACCTATTTGTTCAGTTTTTGGCAAGCCACGGCGCTTTGGATTTTCTCCACCAGCACCACAATTCAAATGTGTCAATTCTTCTTCAGTCTTCCTTATTCCATTTTCAACTTTCACATACCTATGAAGCCATTGAAAATACCATATCTGGGACCAAAGGAATATTAGTTTTCAAAGTAACATCCTTCAACACAAGTCTTGTGGGGCTGATTAGATCTAAAGCAGATGAAATCCTTGAGAACTTCAGTGTTTTTCTCCATGCATCGTGATGGTGCCTACTGGTCCACTTGTGAGGAGCTTTGTTTTCCTCACATTGAGATGTAATCCATAATTTTTTTTTGGGGGGGGGCATCACTACCTTCCGGTGGTGGGAGTAGGAGGCCCAGTCTTTGCTCCTGTGGAGCCGCTGCTGGAATTGAACCTCCATCCCAGTGGGCTGCAGTCCTGTACACAACCACTCCGCCACCGGGGCTCAGCCCTAGATGTAATCGATAATGAAGGCTGCATTTCATTGTCTGCAAGTGCTTCACATCCTTCTTGTGCTCAGCAAGCACCATTGTGCTAGCTGCATGTAGCAGGTTGTCGATAGGCCTTCCTCCAATCCGGAAGCCATATTCTTTTTCATCCAATTCAGCTTCTCTGCCTATTTGCTCAGCATACAGACTGACTCAGCATGGAAAGAGATTACAGCCGTCACACACACATACCTGTCTTGATTATCACTCATGCAATGTTGCCTTGTTCTGTTTACAGAGGATTTGATTGAATGGGGACTAGGCAAGTAAGGTGTGTACAGCACTCCTTGAGGCCATTGTTCAGTTTTAATCATCACCCACTTGGCTCTAAGGATGTGCCATCTTTGAACTCCTGGTAGAGAGAGGAAGCCCAGAGACATGCAGGGAGAAAATGGGTCTGTGAGTCAGAGCAGCTGGCTGCTTTCTGAGCCTACCAAGGAAGAAGTCAAAGGACCACATGGTTGAAAGGCAGAGGTCTAAAGAGACTGAGATCCCAGCTGAGATGAAGTGCTGCTGTAGGACCGATGACTGAGCTAACTAACCTGTTAACTGACTTAATAAACGCCATATTTGTGAGTATTGTCTGGGAACTCTGTGTGACCTTTGCTAGGCATTGTTGAAGGCATTATAGAAATAGAGTGCTGAGGGAGGATCACGTAGTGTCAGAATAGGGTAAGGAAAGATGTCTGTGGAGGCAAAGAGCTGTCTCATGGCAAAAGGCCAGTCAGAGGAGATCAAACAGGCCTTCCCCAGACCATTTTCACCTTGTCTTCCATGGGTATCAGAGAAGGGATATTCACCTAACTTTCATTTCACCCCTCTTGGCGTGATGTTAAGTTTGAACTTCAAAATATCTACAGGGACTTCTCAAATTGGATATCTAAATGACAGAAAATCGGTACCAGATGATTGTCATTTTCCTCTGTCTCTTTCTATTAACGCCACTGACAAATCCTACATTCTGCCCTCTGCTTAATAATTTCTGCATTTTTATAACTTTTATTTTTATGGGTTCTTCTTACAAACTTCGCTCTCTCTTTCTGGACGTGTGCCCCACTAAATTCTTTATGTGGCTCTTAGACATGTATTCCCCATGGAAGTGAAGCCAATATTTCCAATCAGGATGCAGTAACAGAGTGCTTCTACTGAACTCGTGCCTGTGCCAGGTCACATCAGAGGCATGCAAAGTGCAGACTTTGGCTCAGGCCAAGTCCCTAATCCATTAAATTGTGGTTGCAAGATATAAAGCACAGAAGCACATACCATGTAAGGGTTCTGTTTCTATTATTGAAAGATGTCAGGCGTCTATGGTTAGCCAGGCATCTCATGAATTCTGTCCATATTCAGCTACTACGTGGATAACTCCAAGCAAATTTCCCAAGAGCACCCGAGGAGAGCATGATGTACTTCTAGAGTCCAATCTTGAGCAGATTCTTTCTGTGCCCCTATGTTGATTCATTTTTTTTAGTTATCCTCCTTCATTTCCAGGTCAATGTCTTACTTCTGGTATCTTTTATAAAAGTATATATTCCTGTTTTCAGAGGCAGTCTCTTGAATTTTCAGGAATAAATCCAACCCAGCGACCAGGCACTGGCCAGGAGGCAATGCCATCGTTAAATTATGTACCTCCACTCTCCCTGTACTTGCCACTCTGCCTTGGCAGAGCTGCAGCTTGCTAAGCTACCAGTTTTAAGCTACTAGTTTTAAGCAAAATTTGCTAAGCTAAGTTTTCTGGAACTTTCCTTCAAGGTATTATTGGAGATTCAAGCTATTGGGGAGAAGTGTGCAAAGTATGGTCTCTTTGTAACATTTTGTTGTGAATAGAGGAAAATTATTACCTAGGTATTTAGCAAATCCCATCTCTCTATTTTTGTTTAAGTCTTACTTTTTCAAGGAGACTAATGGCTGGGTAGAAGGCAATTGGCCATAAGCCCATTTTAACCATGTCTTGCTTCACTTAGCCTCATTCCTCCTGGACTATAGCCAGCATTTGTCATGAATACCAGCTTCCCTTCAGCAAATGGAGAAGGAGTCCTGTAGGTAGAGCGGCTAGGCTGGGTTGTTCACTGGGAGGTGAGCAGAGGAAAACAGCAGCCACTCTGCCTGAGAAAAGGTGGAACTATCTACTCCAGTGAAGAGTGACAATTCCAGAAACCCAGGGGAGTAGTTTTGCTTTGCCCTTTTCTGTTCACCCTGACACAATGGCCGAGTTGATTTTGGGGGGAAGCAAATGAGACATCTTCTAGTTCTCTAGTTTCCATTAAAAATTTACTCTAGTGTGTATTCTCTATTGGGAAGCTCTGGTGCCAACCACTGTGGATCTAGCAGAAAAGCTGTTGAGTCAGTTATTGATACCCACCAAGCTCTCTATGGGAGAAAAATGAGGCCTTCTGCTTCAGTAAAGATTTGAAGCCAAAAGTATATATTAAAATATATTCTAAAAACTGATTTTGCCACTTTAAATTCGTTGAAGAAATAGAATTATAGGGTTTTCATGAGTTGGAATCAACTGGATGGCAGGGAGTCTGGTGATGTGAGGTCAAAGTGTCATCAGCAATTAGAATGACTAGACATCTAGATAGGAACTTCGGATGGCAGTGAGTTTATCTCACGGTGACAAGCACAGAAGACTATAATCCCTGTCAGCGATTGTACATGGTGAAGTGACAGAACTGATAAACGTTGCCGTGTGTGCTCTCAGCTTCGCGCTGCGGATGTAGTGGTCATGAGATGGGCTGCGCTCTGCATGGCTGCCACTTCAAAACCCCCAGCAGCTCCATTTCCACTTCTGGAAACATCTTTGGGAAACCCAACGTGGGCTCATTATCCAGTCAGCATGGACTGGATAGCCCTGAATTTTTGTTTGCTTCCCTCAACCTCATACCTTTTTTAAGAAAACGAAACCATTTACAGCCTCAGGAACCCTCTGGAAACCGCTGTGCTGTCCTGTACAGTCACTGTGCGTTCATAGTGGGCATCTGTGTGGAGATCCGATGCTGGGGTGCACTTTGAACACTCACTGGGGCGGGGGGGGGGGTGAGCAGGAGGGCAGCTCTAAACCACCAGCTGCTCTGGGGAAGACTGGCTCCGCCCTGAGGAGTTCCCATAGGCGACATTCACCAGGGCAGGGTGGCCCGGACCTGCATCAAGGGCCACTATGGCTCCGCATCCACTCAAGGAATTTCTGCGTGGAATCTCTCTTGGGTTCCAGCTTGTACTCAACTGGCCCAGACCTTCCTGCTTCCCCCACGTGCACATTATCAGGATCGTATTACCTGCTCTCTTAGCTGTTTGCAGAGTTATAGCATCTTGTTGTTTCTGTAGTGACGTTTATCAAAGAAAAAAATGACATATTAAATGGTCGTCTAGAGAAGATGTCACATAAAAGAGCTTCTGGACACTAATTTATAAATTAATTATAAAAGGTATGCTCAGTAAGGAATACATAAATAACACATGTATCAATAGGAATTACATTAAGCTGAAGATCTGTCTTGTTCAGTAATGTAAAATTCAAAATGTAAATATTTTCTTCTAGGTAATCCAGTAAGGTTTTATATGTTAAAGATGGTATAATTACTAAAGTAGAATAAGCTCTCAGGACTGGGAATTAGGGTAAGGATTAACATCAGGACTGAGGAAAACAGTTTTCTGATAGATGAAATCTTGAATGATGAACATTTATCAAACTTTATTAATGTATACATTTACAGTTATGGACTATTATGTAAACATAGATCGACTTTCAATTATTTAAATATAAAATTAAAATATGCTCACATACATTATGAATTCAAATAAACTATGTTCATAATCTCTGCTGACATCTGGGTTAGCAATACTTAAATGTCTATTTCCTGGGGCCAGAGCAGTTCACATATGAATGAGCCTGCTTGTCCTGCATCATCTCTGTACCCGCTCCAGATCTAAATCGCAATGATCTAGTTCTTCTCCCCATAAATCCAGTTATTTCCACAGACTCCAAAGGAGGAAAAGATATATTTAGGGCAATGAAGTCATTGCACACATCACTGGCAGCCTCCTAGTTCAAGGATTTGCCAACTACTTTTATAGTCTAGTAGAATAGAAACCTCCTTTTCACCATAGGAGTTCCTACTGTGGAATTGGAACTTCGGGTTTCTCTGGAGAATACGTCTGTTGACGTCAGTTAAAGATAGGATCTTATGAGTAATAATTGTGTTGAATTAAGTAGTAATAATAATTTTTTAAAACTTCACTATATACAATTCTACTCAGAAAAACAAGAGAACATATTTTTTCCAAATTCAATGGATAATTCAATTGATGCAAGTAGGAAGAGCAGAGGACTTTAGGAACTTAAAATGGGCATAGCGTTGTCATTTACTAGTTTTGAAAGCTAAATCATGCTTTATACCATCCAACATCAATTAACCCAACGGTAAGATTCAACTGATATTACCTTTGTCATGCAGTTTCTGTAAAGATAGGATAAATAAACAAAAGGTGGAAAGAGGTCTTGCCATAGGTTTGGCCTAAATGAAGGTGTGACAGTCACTGATCTGTGTCAATTTCTGCACTGGGAGTGTAGGGGTGGAGTCTAGCCTGTAAATCTGGAGATAGCCCATGAGACCTCTGTGTGGGCATTGCTTTCTCCTTAGAATTCTGAGCAGTCTCACGATATTTCCCTTGTGGAGATGAGAGACCATCACCTCAGATCCTGAGAGATGCTCTACTAACAAGATGGCAGAATCCTAGGAACTGGAGGAGCTAGAGGAGAGGCCACATGTTAAGTGACCAAATTTTAACATTGGTAAAGCAAAGACACCATTGACTGGGGATATATTCCCTTCCCATTCTCCCACTGTTCCCTAGCTTGTCGTGCATTCTTTCAAAAAATCAGGTCTTTTTCAAAACGCCATAGAATGAGAGAAAAATTGTTTAAAATCAGGACTGTCCTGCCAAAAGCGGGACGTCTGGTCACTTTACATAGGCTTACTCTGATGAAACCAGACCTCTGAAGCCGGAAAATCCTCAGAGAGACCCCTGCCAGCACTAAGACGTTTCTACCTCCAATGGATACTGCTGATGGATCCTGAGCCTTGGAAATGAGGAGCGATGGGGACATCCCTGCCAGTGCAGGGATGCTTCTACTGCCACAGGATATACAAGACTCTGCACCTGCGGGCCTGTGATGGTCCTGGTGTCATTGCATGTGCTTCGTGAGTTGAAAGGAGACTTTAAGATTGAGATCAGAAATATGGGCTAATACCAGACTTATGACCTTGGACTGGACTTGGTTGGGATGCTTTCTCAATGATCCATTCCTCTTGTATATCCACATGCGTGTTGATGAATTTGTTTCTCTAGTTTGCCCTGACTAATGCAGAAGGTGGTTGTTTTTTTCTTCTTTCTCCACCTAATGCACCGACTGTTGGTGTCATTATGCACCTGAAAGCTCATCTGGAGTCCTTATAAATCTTGAGACAGTATTTGACTTAGGTTTGCAGTACTCTCAATTTTTATTCAAACTTCTCTGCATTCTCTTGATGGTTAACAAGTCAAGGATTAATTAAAAATAAAATTAGTGATAGATTATGCTATTTTTTCATGCTGGTACTTCTCTTCATCCAAAATGTGAGTAATAATATTTACAGTTTCCAAGTTGACCTGGAGAACTATAAGTTTCTCTATCACCTGTCAGTTGATGGGTGTCTATAACACAAAATGCCAATATCCTTTGAAATCACACATTTTGTGGAGAAATGGTTAACATATGCAAAGTTCTCAAAAGTTTTCTGTTCAGAGCCTTGAAAAGCTGATTTCATATATAAAATGCAAGTTTTTAAAAATACACCACTTTATTGGGGGTACTCACAGCTGTTATAACAATCCATGCATCAATTGTATCAAGCACATTTGTACATATGTTGTCATCATCATTCCCCAAACATTTTCTTCCTACTTGAGTCGTTGGTATCAACTCTTTTTTTTTTCTTTGTTTTTGTGGGCATCACTGCCTCTGGTGGTCATGGGTGCTAACCACTTCCGCTCCTGAGAGCCGCCACTGGATTTGAACTGCCAAGCCCATGAGCTGCAGTTCCGCACTCAACCAGTTAAGCCACCAGGGCTCAGACCTCAACTCCTCTTTTTATCTCTCCCTCCCCCACCCTTTTACTCTCCTGAACACTTGATAATTTATCTTTTTTTCGTGTTTTGCAGTACCCACTGTCTCCTTCAAGCACAGTTCTGTGGGTTTTTCCCCTGTGTGTGAGGGGGGTGGGGTGGCATTGTACAGTGATCATTGTGATCTGCTCCCCCTTCCTCCTCCTTGTCTCCAACCTTTCCTGTATCATCATGGTATCACTACTCTCATTATAGGTCCAGAGGGGGTTATCTGTCCTGGATTCTGTGTGTCCAGTGCTCTTATCTGTGCCAGGTTTTTATTGATGTTGCTGATGACACCATGCATATAGACTAACATCTATTAAGATTAAGCATATTCTGGAAAGCATATTTGCTGGGAAAATCAAAAGGTAGATTTTATATTCTTTTAATTTAATTGAGTTTTTACATATAGCAATAGTAATATATCCTGAAGATTTAGAGCATATAGCCAATTGAAGCAATTTTGATATCTAAGATATCTTGGAGGTATTAACAGCTGGGTAAATAACAGACGAGCATAACTGTTAGAATTACCCAATCTGGGAAGCCACAGATTCTCCTGAAGACCTTAGAATATGGCTCAAACCCATGCAAGTATCTTAATTGGCACATTACCACCGTAGTCTACAACACTTTCTCCCTTGTCTGCACTAATGCAACAGAATTATTAGAAGGCTCCTCATTTTGACTCTTCTAGCCAATGCATTCTACATAAAGCAAATCTTGTTTTAAATATGCGGAGAAACTCTCTACTGATTTCCTGAAGCATTTTTACCCATTCATATACTCAAAGGATTATTGCAGTTTATAGAGGTTTCAAAATGTACCAAGCTTGAAAATAAATGCAAATGGCTAGTATTTGTGTCCAGAAGTTTAACAGAAAAACCACCAGGTTTCTACATATGTGTTTTACAGTGCTGGTGTGCATAGCAGACAGATTTTTCAAGGCAAGGTTTCAAACTTAGGTGAAAAGGTTAGTTACAAGTAAAGATCTGATAATTATGTGTTCTTTGGTAGATTTTTAGATTGATAATGCTATGCAGGTTTGTTTCACACACAAAAATCCAACAGTTCTTTAAAGGATTAGCATTTTATGAATCATATTGAAGAACTCCAATTCAAATAAATGTATAGAAAGTTGGGGGAAAGGAACCTAAGGCTAGGATACACAGCTGGTGAAAACATAGAATCTGCCCACATGCATTTCATGTCATTCTGACATGTGTATCTTCACTGTATACACACTTGCAGACATACAAACTTTCCCACAGAAATCCTGGAAATAAAGATTAAGCACGTTATTATACTGTCTTTTAAAAATTTCTTTCTGTTATTTTGGAGTGTCTATTTAATTTTTCAACAATCACTAAAATCACCTTTTTTTATAACTAGATTACTTTAAAGATGATTTTCAATACCAGCAGGGTTTTATGCAAGGATGCTATCACATTTGTAAAATAGTATTTTATGCAGTGGTTTCTTCAGGGGTTTCTGATCACTCCAGAAATAAACTTGGGAAATTGGCTTTTATCATCTATAGCGTGAAGGTGGAGACTGCAAATTTTTTTTGGGGGGGAGGGCATCACTGCCCTCAGGTGGTGGGAGTATGAGGCCCAGCCTTTGCTCCATGGAGCTGGAATTGAACCTCCATCCCAGTGGGCCGCATTCCCGCGCACAACCACTATGCCACCGGGGCTCAGCCAGAGACTGCAAATTTGATTTGGGTTCAAATGACCAAGCAATTGTTAGCATGAAGCAATAGGGGCAAAAAAGACTTCAGATTTACACCAAAAGGTCAGAAAATGCAAATCCATCATTTCTTTTTTCTCTTTTTATATCAACTTGAATTTGGAGGATGACATAAACCTAGCAATAAAATAGCTTATTATAAGGGAAAAATTCCAACTGAAGAGAACTGTCCAGAAACTTAAAAAATATTGGAGTCATTATAACTTTTCAGGAAAAAAACAGGTCTTAAAGATATTCAGACATTACATCATCCTTTATTTCTTTTTAAAGTTTGCCTGAGGAATATGTAGGGGCAGGTATTTTACATAGGATCCAGAGAAAGCTGTGAAAGTGAAAAGACATTGCCAATAGTTATATCATAAATCAATAGTGGATCTGAATATAAGGTTTGGAACAAAAAAAATAGTCATTCTGAATAAGCACCCAAACTGGACATTCCTTAATTCTACAACTAACATAGATATGTTGGAAAGTGAAATAAAATTATTTTGATTTGACTATCAGAAAAAAATCTATTTATATACTCGAGACAAAAACAGCTATTTCGGATCAGCTCAAAAAATACATACCATAAATAATTTGTAATTGAGCACAAGTATAGTAGAAAAATGTAACCGGTTCCTAGTTTGTGGATATCTGACTCACTGTCAACTCCTTCAGTTTAAATGTGTCTTCCCTTTGAAACAATTCAACCAAGCCCCATGCCATAAATTATTCATCACTATTCCCTGTGGAACATGCAGCTATGAAGTCATGGCAAAGGCTGCAAACATCTGCATATACTAGCATGAGATAAGTAAGAAGTATATGTGTCTGTTCTACATCCCCTACCAATTCCACTTAGATTCTACGACGTACGAGGATTGAGCTCGTTCATTACCAGCAATCTGTACTTAGAACACTTCTTTTTGACCCACCATGCCTTTCCCTCCCTCATGAGCTAAGCTAAGAAGAGTATAAAGAGCCTTGGATGTATGCTCAGTGGTTAAGCATGGGTGCTAATTGAAGTGTTGAATGTTTGATTCCGACAGATGCTTCTTGAGAGAAAGATGTAAAAGTTTGCTTCTGTAAAGATTTAGAACTTGGGAACCCTACAGGGCATGTCCACTTGATCTTCGATGGTTGCTGTGAGTCAGAATGATGTAATCGCATCAAGTTTAGGCCAATAAATGTAATGAAGGAAGTAAAACTACAAGCCAAGAAGACAGCAGTTAGTATCCCTGAAGGCAATGCTTCATACAGCTTGACACAATTTACAATCTTCTACCTACCCAAGAGAGAGTTCTAAAGTGGAAAAGGAAACCTATTTGAGGTCAAGTGTTTTTGTCAAGATCGCTTTCTAAAATATGGAAGCTTTACCAATGTAGAACACATACACACACACACACACACACAAATCCTTTCAGATACTCCAGAATAAAATTCAGAAACAAAAGTAACAGATCTATGAAACACAAAGAAGATTTGAATTCACTGAGTCTAATTAAATGAGACACCATTTGAAGAAGTCCTGGAAATACATGCTAAGCCGAAACCAAAGGAAGAATGCTGCCTAAAGAAACCTTGCTTGGGAAAGAGTGTTGATAGATAGGTCTTGAGTTGGAAGTATGAGGTCACTGGTTTATATCCTGAGGAGAAAACCTGGACACATTCCATGAAAAACAGCTGCTTTTGCACAATGTAATGTCTTGCACACAAATGGAATTAAACTAGCTACTGTCATTTTAGAGATTCCACAATTCACTGAGAGAGATGGACTTTGGGACCAAAGCATTTCAGACATGCTACTTTAAGCATGAAAATATATTTTTTCTTGATATAAATCAATTGCAGAAAGTCTTGGCCAAAAAATGCATAAATATAGTTATAATATTTCACAAACTGTCTCTGGAAACTTATGGGAAATAGAAAGTGACTTGTTTTATTTTTTGGTCTAGGTATATGATGAAAATTCTAGGAAACCATCCAATATTTTTAATTCAAGCAATGTGTATTAATCTTCTTCAGTCAAATTAGATATTAAATATTTGCTGCACTCCTTAATGTTTTATTTTCCTTAATTTTTCAATTTAGAAATTAATTTTTGTAATGTAAAGAAATTTACTGGAACACAGATCATGTTTATTATTAAGTATAAATTACCCTTCAAAAGTATAAATAAGTTATTTTGGGGGGGCATCACTTCCCTCTGGTTGTGGGAGTAGGAGGCCCAGCCTTTGCTCCTGTGGAGCTACTGCCGGAATTGAACCTCCATCCCAGTGGGCCACAGTCCCGTGCACAACCACTACACCACTGAAGCTCAGCCCCTAAAAGTATAAATAAATTTTATATGACATTAAAGCACAAAGAATTAGATTGGTCTATAATTTTTTTTTAGATAATTCTTGATTACTGTTGAATGGATTGGATTTATGGTGACCCAGTATATTAATTGCCTAAGATATTTTAATAAAAACATTTATCATAATATTTATTTAGAAATACCATTGCATTTTTTGTATACTATGATAATATGACACATCTCCCTAAATGTATCCTTCAAAAAATAATCATGAATCCCAAAGGAGGAGCTCCTTATGCAGGGTTGAGAAACACTGAGTTTGAGAAAGCGTCTTTAAACACATTTCCTTACAGATACCTCTACTGTCTTATGTACTAATGTATAATATAGTCTAGTTGAAATTAGATTATCCAAATTAATTTTCTCAAGGATTCCATTTTTCTATGGAACATGAGGGAAACATGTATTATGAAACTTTCACAAAACAAATTGGGTCAACAGTTCTTCACTCACTGCCTTTCCGTCAAGGCAGTTGCAACCCACAGTGGATTTCAGAGGAATAGAAAGCCCAATATTTCTCTCTCTCGAAGTTGTTGGTGGTTTAGAACTACCAGCCATGAAGATTGCAGCTGAGCATATAACTCTTTGTCAACAGTGCTCCGAACAATCCTTAAGATATAGGAAAAACCGTTGTTTTCCAGTTGATTCCAACTCACATTGACCCCACAGGACAAGTCAGAATTGCATGGGTGTCTGACATTGTTACTCTTCACGTGACTAGCCTGCCTTTCTCCCTCAGAGAAACTGGTGATTTTGAATGGACTTTGCAGTTAACAGTACACATTTTGTTTAGAAAACTTTGTTTTAAGTTTTTAACATTTTTAAACCAACTTGCTATTCTGTTTTACTTTCTTTACCACCAATGTTAAAGCTAAAGAAGGAGAAAGTAGAAAGGAAAATAAAAGGCTGTATAATTAAAATTAATTTGTCTAAAGTAATGTTTTTAAACCTCAAATATGCTATCTATGTTAAAGGGAAGATCCTGGTGAAAATGTAAGAAAAAATAATAGCACATTTAAATTTGACCACAAACACAGTGTAAAAATCACATTTAACAATCAATTGAAACATGGAGATTAAAGCTTTCTCTCCCCACCCCAATCTATGGTTTATCTTTTGGGGAGAAAATACACATTTTTATTCCTATTTTGTTGACCACAGATAGCCCTGCTGAAGTGTGTATTAAATCAGTCTGTGCACTTTCTCTAAGTCACCAGTGAAATACTGATGGTTCAAACGCTCCTTCTTTTGATGTCTACAAAGATGATAACCAACTATATATATGAGGATGACATGTCTTGCCTTATGGAACCTCTTTTGACTTCAAATCTGTTAATAATTCCCACTTTTGCAACCCAAGCATTTTCAACTACCTGACTCGAGACTTTTCTGGCAATATCACTTACTATTTCTTGACAGCTAATGAAGTGGCACAGCAGGCCTGAGAAACTCCAGAGCCTATCTCACGGCTGGGGTGTTGCACTTTTTACATTCTGATTGTCCAAATGAGGTGGAAGTAATTAAATTCATCAAACAAACTCAGCTATGAACTTTTAAACTAATTTCTTCTACCCTGAATACTTACAAATGATAAAGTGAAAGAGTTATATTTTGGAAAAGCTGTAAAACTGTCCTGTTTTCTCTAAGTTTCTATTTAAAAAAAAAAATTTTTGGCCTTTTTTATGTCATGGCACCCAGCCTAATAATAAATAAATATAAAAGTTAATTTAAATAATAGAAATAGAAAAATTATGTCACTTTATAGACTGTGCAATATACTTACTTAAACCCTGTATTTTTTTTTGAGGAGGGATGAAAGGGGAAAGTTGGTTGTTTACAATTAAGTGGGAAGGGAAGTAAATATTGATACTCATCAATTGTTCTTGAAGAAATAAAGGTGCTCTAATTTAAGGATCATGATTGTTTTGAATTATTTCATCCAATGTTAGGTATTTAATATGTTGTTATAAGTGACTGGTGAGTCTAGGGTTCTTTTACTATGTATAACCTCCCAAAAAGAAATGTCAAAAAAATTAAATAATTAAGCAATCAAGGATGTTAGATAATGTTACATGATTCTTTCAATTGCTTATGTCGAACCGGGGTAAATCAGCATGAACACTTCCTTTCTCTTCTTTCCTATTTTTTGACTCTTTTTGCCCTTGTCATTCTCTGCATTCAGATTAATGAAAGTGTCTCATTAGTTGTGGTCAACAGGGATTAAAATATCATGTTTCAGTTTAAATGTTACTTACTACATAAAAATTTTAACATTTCTAACATCGTTATTATATGAAGTCATCTTTGCTGTTTTATATTGTCAAGGGAAACAACCATTTTTTGATGAGGAAATAAAGAAGAAATTTTAATGTGATATTGGTTTATGTTCTTTTGGGGGCAGCCTTCTCTTGAAGAAGCAGCAAATCTAAGTCAGAATTAGACGTTTATTCTCGTGGGAACCCAGGTATCTGTGTCCTGCATTGGTCTAGAGAATCTTTAGGTCTGCTGTCTCTTCTTGCTTAAGGTGTGTTTGATTTAATGGGCCCTGGGAGAGCACGAATTTTCAACAAACAAGCTGGATTTTTAGTTTTATTCTTGGGAAATACTGAGTTGTCCTTGGGGGGGTCTTAAACCAAACCTGGCTCACATTTTATGTAACTTCTAAAAATGACCTAATCTTAGAATACCATATTTACTTCAAGAATTTGGAGAAAATAGGACAACTTGTTCAATTTTTTTCCCCTCTTTCTGTAGAGTCAAAGCAATTTCTAAAACTACTTCCATCAGGTCATTTTTATTAGCAAAAATATTTGAGTGTAACTGGATATAGAAAAATTAATTTTGTTCAAATGATATATCGCACATACTTGTGGATAAGCCAAGCTATTCACCCCATTTTAATGCAGTTTTTGTGGTAAAATTAGGCATTTCTGTTGATGTTCAGGTCAGCTTATACTCGAATATATGTGATATATAATTTTCCAATATCACTCCCTTAATTTATGTAGGTAAAAAAGTCATAAAATGTCAATGAATTGCCAAGAAAGAACTTCATTATGGTTTCTGACTCTCTCATCTAATACATTTGTTCTTTTTAGCATTTTGAAATATGCCCACTGGAAAAGTAACGCATTATTGAATGGTGAAGACAAATTTATATTGGTCCATCATATATTGTGACTAGGTAGAATGCACCCAGTGCACATGGGGTGATTTCATCAAGAGATTCTTGGAACTCACTTGTTTTTCATGCCTCTTCTCCCACCCCCTCCTCTCTGCATCTTGACCCAATGACCTATCCCAAAAGAGACAACTTAATAGAACAAAGGAGTATTCCAGACACCTTCATTAAAAACCTCATCTGTTCTTGTTAGCAGAGTGGTGTATGCTTCAGAATGTTTGATGAATTTTCTCCTTGCACGTACCACCTACTCTTCAAAAGCAAGAGCCAAAACAAAGTAAGCAAACAGCAATCCTCTCAGGTGAAATGAGTCTACAATTTTAAGACTTATTAAAATGCATTTTCTAGTGGCCTCTTAACACTGTACAATTCACCATGACTTCAAGAGAATGACTAGAGTAGACATATTGAGGACAGCAGGATTAACCAGGGACTATTTTACGCATGTGCACTCACTCACTCACTCAAGCACTCAAAAACATATCCACTCTATTCGCCTTATCAGTAATCCTTTTCCTCTTTTAGTCACCAAGCAGATGAGTATGGAAAAACACCTTTTCATATACCCAAGGTTTAGTTAGTTTTTTTCTCCCTATATCTTCTGCCAGATTAAATCTTAATGGAAAAGTGTAGCTTTTCAGGTATATTTAGTTAAGAACCTATTACAGCTTACATTATGTTTTACTAATTTCTTATTTGTGGTTCAATGTATTATCGATATATTAAGTAACCTTTGTACTATTATTCAGTTTGAAACTTTAGTTCTCAGTATTAGCCCTCCATTGTCTATATGAACATAATTGATTTCCTGTTCTTCATTTGCATGGCTATCTGGTTTCTCCTTCAGGATGTTTGTGTGATCCCCAGGACTTCCTTGTGGTTTTCTCTCTCTTTTCATACTATCAGAGTTAAACAGATTCTTATCTCAGGTTTTTTTAAGATAAAGAGATATCTATTGAAAACTGAAACAAATTTGTTTCCTAGCACAGTCACATTTGCAAAGAATAAAGATGATTTTATTTATCAATCAATAAAGAAGAATTCTCTGTTTTTCACCAGTAACTTGGGATGGATAATGGAAAGGAGGGGAAAAGACTGGATGAGATAATTTATAACCAACAAGGACTTATTTTGCTCAGCTTTTGAACAATTCAAATATTTTCAAGGCAGTTTTAAAAAATTCTCGCATTGGGTATATGCAACAGATAATGGCTGACTGCTTGTTTTATCACTGTTTAATTCACCATATGTGAATATTTTCCACAGTTTCATTGCTGAAAATTTGAAGCATATAATTTATAAATGTCAGAAGACATGTGCTTTCCTATAGCCATTTGGAATATGGCAGTTATTTAAAGAACATGCTGAAATTATGCTGTGTTATATGTAAATAATTGACCAAGACTGTGAAAATCAGACATTGAACTACATTAAAAAGACAAGGCACCTCTTTTGCTTTCCTAATGATAACACAATACTTATAACTCTAACAATTACATGCTTATTGATTGTCCAATAGTAGCAATTTACCTATAGGGAACTTTCATATAAAACAGAATTAAAACAAAATTTCCAACTCTGGATAGTTCCTCATCACTCAGAATACTAACTTAAGCAAAATAAGACTTAAAAGGGTGAATCTGCATTTTTAATGTTGATTTTTTTCTGGAAAATCATTAGAAATGAGAGATAGAGCAGTGCATATTTCCATTAGCCATTTGTATCCACCTTGAAACATTTACTTGCATCATATAAAAGAGATGTTTAATTGCTCTTCCAAGGAGAGGTCAAAACCAACACTGTACACTGGTTATTGCAAACTTCTTATTTTCTTAAATGTGTTTATGCCAAAAAGTGAGTTTTGATAACATATAAGAGCAAAAACAATCAGAAAACTAAAGCCACAACTTTCCTTACAATTTTAATTAAAAATAGCTTTAAAAAGAGATCCAAAAGACCTGGGTTTAAATCTAGCCAATGCAAATTGGCTGGTGGTTCAAATCCAGCAGCAGCTCTTTAGGAACAAGGCTGCCCATTCCCACCAGAGGGCAGTGATCCAACCCCCCCCCCCAAAAAAAAAAACACCATAAACAAAGTTGTACTAAGTGATTTTTTTCCCCAAGAAAGCAATGCTTCTTTGAGGGTAGTAAGGGCTTTCCTTTAAGACTTCCATTGGAAAACCTTACCCATCTTCTGATTGCTCTGGTCTTGTCACTTAAAACTTTTCTTCCTAAAACTCAATGACATTGAAAAATAGCACAATTTGAAGCCCTCAAGAATGCCACATTTGCTCTTTTGATATGGTATCAACCCAGGAAATCAAAATTCTTCAAGGAAGTCAAAATTCTTCTCAGTTGGGTTATAAAGCTCGAAGAACTACTTTCAGAAATGTATAGACCCAGACAGAACATATGTTAGGAAAATAGCTTCACAGTTGCTATATTTGTTTTATAAGATTTTGCAGTAATCATTTTTAAAAATTTGCTTTTATATAAAATAATTTGTTTCATAAAGGAATACATAATATGCTACCCCATGTCCACCCTTAGAGGTTTAAGAATAATTCTCACTAGAGACTAACTTATCAGTGTGGGTAGACTCACTTACATAGATAAGAGTGGTAAAAATTGAGTAGGTTCTAGACTGTGGAAACCATAATATTCCCTTTATGACATTTTTGGTTATTTGGAAATAATCAGAAACACATACACTTTAATGGTGAAGGAGTAATTTGCGTTAATAGTACAAAATGGCCCAATTAGACACATACTGGACATTCCTAGGGTAGTGGGTTTAGGAGGCAGGTAACATAACATCCATGTCTTTTGATTTTTATTTATTTTTTATTTGGTGGAATTTCATTATTAAGTTGTTTTTCAATGGATGTACACCTTTTATTAAATTCTGTTTGAAAATGTTTGATCTTACATCAGAAGATAATACTCTGAAACCCACTTTGCCACCACTGAGTCTGTACCAACTCCTTGTCCCCCTCTCAAGGACTAGGCCTACATGGACTGAGCACTATATTTATTTTATCATCTGGTTATTGGTACCAGTTGCTTCTATGTTTGTTAGAACATAGTACTGTTTTCATTTAGTAGGGGATCTACCAGTATGATTTTTCCCCCTCTCTGTGTGACTTGATTTTCTAAGAACTGCCTTCCTCTAGATTCTCAATGTAGTCTTCCCTGTATTTTTGAGCCCGACAGGCGGTCCTTTTGTAACTTTACATTTTCCAGGGAAACAGTGGCCTTTCATAGATACCAAGAGAATTTTAATTGAGAGAGCATTCTATTATATTTTACCCATACTTTTATATATTATTAATTCTATTTGTTCTCTTTCAGCAATATGCATTTTACTTCCAGTTTCTTCCTTATCTATCTTCCTGTTGTTAAGAAATCTTACCTCTTTTTAAAGACTTATCCATTAGGACTTGCTTGTGAGTATTGGCAATCTGTGCAAATCTCCCATTACTAATGCCCATTCCTATTTTTATACCCCCATATTAGTCTCCATTGAGATGAGCTTCTTTTCTCCTTTTTCTGGTAATGAAGGAGTGAGCTGTAGGGAACTACTGCTTTTGAGTAGTATTGGGAAATGAAAACAGACTCTTTGAATCTTTAGTGTGTTTTTTTTTTCTCCTGAGAACACACCTCACTTCATTTTTCTTGTTATTAGTATTTTCGTAATTGGTATTTTTCTCATGCAGCCCCATCCACGCCATCAGATATGTAGGCATGTGTTCACACCTCTGCTCTTGTCATTTCACTATTTCACCCAGAGTGGTGATGTCTTTTGGCAGAAGAAAAATGAGCAAATAATAAATATCTTGTGTACGTGTTTGTGAAAAATAAGTTATTGGCACATAAAACTTACTTCTGCAAACAATATGTATGATGATGATAATCCTGTTACACCTATATTTTGATTGTACCTCCAATCTTTGTGGATTTTTCTAATAATGTTTTAGGCCTAAAGACCTCTAAGGTTTATTTTCTTAAAGAAAGATATGGGGGAGCTAATTTTATCATGCATTAATCCGTTGATTGCTAAAACTCTTCTCTCTGGGATATATGGAGATGTGTTCCCTATCACAAAATTCTTTTCAAGTTATTTCAGAGTTCAGTACTTTATATATCTTAAAAGTTGCATTTTTGATAGCCTGCGAATGGCACTTTCCCCCCTTATTTAGCTGGGATATTTTTCTTGGTTTCTTTTGTTTAATCAAAACAAAAGAGTTTGTTCTCTGTAGGTTTCAAGGAGTCAGACTGGATGAAAGGGCCTTTAGTCTATCATCATTCACTAGAAAAAGTCATATTTGCCTTGCAGGAAAGATTACTATGCTTCATGCTATACATCTAGAGAGGAAATTCTCTAGAAGACCATTACAACAATCCAGGGATGAAATTATGAGAAACTGAACTAAAACTGAGTGTGTGATAAACAGAATATATTGGCGATGTCATTGTAGTGGTTAACCTATTTGAAGTGAGACGTAGGAGGATGTGAGAATGATAATGAGGTTCTGGTTTGTGCCATGCTTTGAATGACTGATGCTAGTTACCGATTTTGAAAATATTCAGAATGGTTATGATGTCAGTGTTGTTGCAAGGCTCAAAGGAGGTACCAAGAAATCATCCTGCTGCATTGGGAAAGTAGGAGAAACACATTACTCCTTCCCCTTGTGTTTCGGTCATCCTTTTTTCATGTTCTGCATCATATGCACTGCCACACCTCTTTCTGCTGGTTAAAGCACACCCCTCCCTCTACAAACACAACAGCTTAATTCCTGAACCTTCTCTCAAGTGTGGACAGACACTTGTAGGTGAAGCAAATGTCTGCCTCCTATTGAGTTTTTTAGATCTATTGTCAGTGGGCTAGGCATAGCAGTGCTAACTGCAAGCTTGGTGTTCAAACCCAGAAGTCACTCTGTATGAGAAAGATGAGCAGAGGGCCAAGCATGGTCCCATAAAGATGGAAATCCTATAGAAGTTTCTCTGTGGATTTTCAGTGACTGCAGGGCAGTGGGCTTGTTTTCCCCGTTTGGTTTACTAATGTTCTTCTTTGCTATCCTCATTTGCTATTGTTCTTTTCATTTTTGCGTCTCTGTGGACACTTGTTTTATCTTTGTATCAATATACTTTTTTAATCCCTGTATTTCACACACTTATCCAATATGTTAACTTGGTGGTTTATGGGTTTTATACTATGCTGTTAAGCACATTGTCATCTAGACACTTCTGATTCATAATGACATTGTAGAGCAGAGTAGAATTGCCCCTGTGGTTTTTTTTAATACTTTAAGTGTATACTGGTATAGAAAGTCTCATGTTTCTCTTGGAGCTGATGGTGGTTTTGAACTCTTGATCTTGTAGTTACTCTCCCAATGAATAATCCACAACATCACCAGGACACCTAGAAAAGAACTTAACATATACTCATATCTGTTGAATGAGTAGGCTAATGCCTCAAATAATAAATATCTGAATGATTACATTGGGTTATAAACAAATTACCTCCCCCATAGATTTTTTCCCACAGGAAAACTGAAAATAGATGAACCTTATAGGTAAACCTGCCCATGTCAGTTTTTACAATTTTGTTGCCTTAGTAGTCACATCTACTAAGTCACATCAAACAATAATTCAGTTATCTGAAAAAGTGCTGTGCGATCATCACTATCGTCATAGTTAGGACATAGTCTTCCTCCTTGTGTTCCTTGTTAGCTCCCCACTTTCCCTCAGCCTCCTTCCCCATTCCCCTAGGACCACGTTCACTCAGGTATTGTCTCTGTAGATTTACCCCTCTTAGATTTCACATGCAGAAAATCATACTAAACCCCCCCCCAAAACATGCACATAACAATAATAACACAATAAAACAGAATGTGTCAATAGAAAATGAAGCAGAAACTTAGAAACATGTAAAATGTGTCAAAAGACACAAGATATCACATTTTAACTCAACTACTTTTATAGTGATCCACCTTATACTGCATTCTGTCTGATGGTAAGGCCATTCTAATCTCTTATTGAGAGCATTTTCGAGGCATATATATCATAGGAAATGCACATACTTCCCTGTCATAATATGACTGAAGGTTCTGGGTCTGAGGACATAGAAGCAAGGCTTGGTCATGGAACTTTCCTTTAGTTATCCAAGGTTCTAATAGGGCAACCCATGTGCTGATGAGGGAAGGAGTCTCTTTTGGGAGATGGTAATTCCATATTAACTAGGAATCAGAAGCTATTTAAATTCATAATTTCATTGTCATGAATACACAATAGATCACTGTTGGGAAATTTAAATTGGTTAATATGAAAATCACCATGGAGAAAGGTCTTCACAAGGGTAAGGCACAAGGGTAGTGTTTTGTACAGGTGGGAGAGAGTTGTCAAAGACCAAAAGCTGCATTCAGCTGTTAAGTGTTTAACATTTAAGACTTAATAATTTACCTAGTTTTTTGTGCAGATTATTGTTTGGTTTTGCCCGTAAGTGAATCCAAGAAATTCTAAACAAGTTGGTGAATACAAAATAAACAGGAAAAATCTTTAACGTTAAAGCAAATTAATCTGAGGATCAATTTTGTGTTAAATAGTGTGTTTTTCTGAAGAGGGTGTTTGACTACAAATACACATTTATTCTCCTTTTGTTTCACACAGAAGATAGCAGTTAAAGCAATGTGTTAACCAAATAAAAAATAAAAAACTAAACTCAATGAGAATTAGTGTTATAATCTACCTAAGTTCACTAATGCCAAATCGATTCTACAGAAATTGTGGTGGTTGTTTGCAGTAACATTTGGTTGATTGTTTACTGGATATGCAAATAAACAGATTAATCAATCACAGGATCAACATATAACCCCCTCCTTGGGGGATGAACAACAGAAAAGTGGGTGAAGGGTGACAGAAAATGATGTAAGATATAAAAATAATAATCTATTATTTATCAAGGGTTCCTGAGGGAGGGAGGGTGGGAGAGAGAGGGGGAAAATGGGGAGCTAATATCAAAGGTTCAAGTAGAAAGAAAAGGCTTTGAAAATGAGTTTAGGGCTGAGCCCCGGTGGCATAAGTGGTTGAGGGCAGAACTGCAGTCCGCAGGCTTGGCAGTTCAAATCCAGCGGCGGCTCTCAGGAGCAACACTGGGTAGCGCCCACGACCGCCAGAGGCAGTGATGCCCATGAGAAAAAAAAAGAAAATGAGTTTAGTAAAATAATCCCTAAGTACTCTAAATTGTTTACTTTCTGCTGTGAGGATCTCAGAAAGAGTGTTGTATTAGTTGCAAACAATGTAAAAAGTTTCTGTTATAAAGGAACATACACAGGCAAAATAAGTAATAATAAAAACAATGGAAATCAGCTGTTGTAGGAAAATATTCAGTCTTGTTTTGTTTTAAATGAAATGGTTTAGTGTACAACATTGTACATGTACAACATTAAATGTACAACATTTAATGCTACAACATTGCTTTAAGTGTAGTTTGTGTTCAGAGTGAATATACATTATGCATATAATATATGGACAAATATATGCCATTGGACTTTTCTGTAAGTTATCTGTACATAAGAAATAACATTGTTCCTCAAATAATTTGTGAAATCTTAATCTAAAATATATGGTTCAATTTTGGGAATATCTTTATTGGTGGGATTTATGATATAAAAATCCATTATTTTTATTATTTAGAATGAACGAGTCATTGACAAATATTTTTTGTTTGGACCTTAACTACTCCTTATCTAGAAACGTACACACGCTCACATACTGCACTAATATTTAACTCCTACTTATGCCAATGAGCCGTGGGGTGATACATAAGGTTAGGCACTGACTTCTAACCAAGAGGTGGGAGGTTTGAATCCACTCAGCATTGTCTCAGCAGAACAGCTGGAAGATCTAATTCCCAAAGCATCGGCCATTGGCAAGTCTGTGATAGGCAGTTGTACTCTGACACAGAGGAGTTGGAGGCAATTCAAATACAAGTGGGAAAATGTATGCAAAGAGTTAACCCTAGAGTGCTCATGGTGCAAACCACTGTGCGGGGCTCTTCATTTTCATGGTTTAGTTTTACATTTATTTGAACTCTGGGAAGATGTATTATTGACCCATCACTAAGAAAACTGAGTGGGGGGAAGGGAGAGGAAAAAAAAAAGAAAGAATGGAAACTAAAGCACAAAGAAGCTTAAGAGACGTATCTCCAGCCTGCATCCTTAGAGCAAGCAGGCACTGTGCCACTGCTGCTGTGTTGACCTGTTACTGGCTGGCTTTAAGACCTATAGCTCCAGGAGTTGTCTTCCTGTAACTCCTACTGCTTGATTCTTAGAGCTTCCTTATGTAGTTTCTTAATGTGGTTCCAATTAAAGTTCACTCGTATGCTCCTTAAATGACCTTTCTATTGCTTGAAATCACTATGTGTTTGTTTTGGTTTGGACAAAGTTGAGTGTTTTTCAATTCCCCTGGCTCTCCATAGTTTGCCCTCTCTGGCAAAACTAGAATAAATCTTACAGGCAGAAGAAAAGGTGAAGAACTTCTAGTGTATCCAAAAACCAACCTCTTGAAATGACTGTGCATTCTGGATATAGACATATCAAGTGATATAGCCCCTGCCTGTGGTGGTAGCTGCTTTAATACTCGCATGACCCTGGAGATTGGTATTTTAGTGTTGTTGTTTCCCTGGTTTAGGCAAGAAATGAGAAAAAGGCTGAATAGAAGTCCCCATAGTGCTATCCAGGAAGCCTTGAAATACTAATTGTAAGATGAGCTCCTTCGGTAAATAAAATATGATTATCTGTTCTTGTAATTATTGAAATCTTCAAAACCCTATTCAGAGTCACTGTAAATTGGAATCTACTCATGGTAGTCAATTTGGTTTGATTTTATTTACTGCCTATCACATGGATACTTTAGTTTTCCTTCAGACTGTGAAGAAGCTCATAAGCAAACTCCAATTTAGATAGGTCTAGATATTTGAAATTAGATATCACATAATAGTTCTCTCTCTTTCATAATAAGGTTCATTGTTCAGTTTCTTTCAGCCATGGTTCACACACTGACTTTAACCCCTGAATAAAGATATTTATATTTACTTATTTTTGAAGAGACAGGAAGCAAAATCTTGTTCTTCCAGACAAAGTACAGTAGCATCTTTTAGCAATTTGTGAACAAGTAATTTTTGCAGTGAGTTTTATAAAGTGGATGGATCTAAGACAGATAGGTAATAGATAAGCAATTGATAGTTGTTTTAGTATTTATTGAAAAGAAACAGGACTGAGCCCCGGTGGCGTAGTAGTTGTGCACGGGACTGCGGCCCACTGGGATGAAGGTTCAATTCCAGCTCCAAGGAGCAAAGACTGGCCTCTTACTCCCACCACCAGAGGGCAGTGATGCCCCCCCCCCCAAAAAAAAAGAAGTCATGAGATCTACAGAGGATGGAACTATGAGTTAAAAGTTCCTGAGTCTAAGTAATATAAATTTAGGTAAGATTGCAATAATTAAATGCATGTGAGGAAGGTTTTAAAAGAAATTCAAGGAAAATGCTATTAGTTCTGTGAGAATTTCTTGAACTATAGAATTGAACTGACCTATAAGAATTGGTGCAATTGTCCCTATGAAAAGATTTCTTATATTGTGTCAGAAATAATTACAGCAAGGCTAAAAGATGCTTGCCTGTACTATTGGAAGAGTAAGGAAGTTTACAATTACATGATTGTAACGCAAAATTGAATACTAAATCATGAAGTATGAACGTTATTATCTATGGAAATAAGCTTTTTGATAATAAAAAAGAGGAGGGGATAGTAGGGAAAATATATGAAGCCAGATAATTTGGTACATTACAATTACATTTTCTGGGAGTGAATCATGGGACAGCATTTTGAATCTACATTAGAGATTTCCCTCTCAGAAAGCATATTGCACCCATTATGAATAAAAGGGGCCATATGAAGTGTGCTGGGACCCTGATTGTACAGTGTTGACTGCTCAACTCTTAATTCAAATCTTGGCAATGTGAACCATCCAGGTATTCCATGGAAAATGAAGTGGCAGCTTGTGCGTGTAAAAATTATAGCCTTAGAAGCAGTAAGGGCTGGTTTGAATCTATCCTAGTAGGTCACTCTGTTTCGGCATGCCTGTGTATTATAAGTGAATTAGAGATATTTGAATCTGTTATTCAGGACACATACTTTTGAAGAATATCCATTATTTTATCTTAGAAAGAGAAATACGTGATGGGACTTCAAAAGGTTCATGAAAAAAATTGAGCCACACACAAAAATGGCATTTTTCTATGAACTTTGTTGATACACATACTTCTTCTACCACTTCTTGTCCAATATTTGACATTGTTGGCCACCGTATTTCAAATATGTGTATGGTAGACATGGTGACAATGTGTCAGTAGAGGTCCATTATCAGCACAGAAGAGGATGCCCACTTACAAAGCATGAGCCACTGAAGTCTTCTGGAGAACAGCAGACCATTGTCAGCTATCACACCTGGAAATGAGTTGCTCACTTTTATGGTACTCAAAATACATCTGGGGCATTGTTTCCCCATGTGAATGGAATTAAACAGGCAGGATCTTCATCAGAGAGGGGGGTATGCCTCAAAGTTAAAAGAAACAATTATCAGTATCACAACTTTGAATGTATAAAGTATAAATGTAGGGAAATTGAAATGCATAAAAAATGAAATAGAATGAATAAAAACCTGTATATATCTAAAGTATTAGTGGGCTGATATGGCGCATTTTGCATCATACAAGCTTATGGTTTATTATGCTAGGAATGAAACATTCAAGAATAATGATGCCACTTTAATTGTCAAAAAGAATATCTCAAGATTTATCCTAAAATACAATGTCATGATAAGATAATATCTATACACTTAAAGGGATGTTGAATTTATTTAACTATCATTCAAATTTCTACACCAACCATAAAGGCTAGAATTATGAAATTGAAGAGTTTTACCAAATTCTTCAGTCTGAAATTGACCAAACATGCAATCAAGATGCATTGGTAATTACTGGTGACTGGAATGGGAAAGTTGGAAACAAAAAAGAAGGATCAGTATTTGTAATATAAGGACTTACTGATAGAAATGAAGCAGTGGATTTTGAGACATACATTTTCTAGACCCCAAATTTTTTATGGCAAATGTATTTTTCAATAGCACTGAGTGTGACTAAATTTATGAAACTCACTAGTTTTAATTCACAGGAAATAAATGGGCTGCATCTGTAGGAAAAGACTATGGCGATGCAAATTTCACCAGTAAAAATAAGGCCGAGGGACAGTGGTAGAATTGACTATCAATTACTTTTGGGTAAATTCACATTAAAGTTGAAAAAAATAAAAATCCGCAAGAGGTCAAAAAATTTGACTAATCCCATCTAAATTTATAAAACATCTCAAAAACAAAAAGGCACATTAAAAACTAATGACCATTAGAACAAATTGTTCTTGTGTTGAGGGATTACTTGAGTTGAGGCCCATTGTCCATCTAGAACCTTAAATTTTGGGGTTTTTTTTTGGGGGGGTGGGAGCATCACTGTGGAACCTTAATTCTTTACATACAGATATGAGTACATCATTCTATTCCCCTCTCATTATATATATATAATATACACACACTTATGCATGCATAGGTACATGCCTATATTTAGGCCTCTGTAAAGGTTCTCTGCCTCCTGGTTCTTTCTTTCCTCTATTTCCTTTTTACTTCTCTCTTGCTCCATCATTATATTTGGTCTTCATTCATTCGGGTTTAGTAATTGCTTGCTGCTTCATTGCCCTTGAGTGAGCCCCACTAGGAATCCTATGACCTTCTTTTCATTGATCTTAGTACACTTGTTGTTTCCCGTCCCTGTGTTGGAACACCCCCCATTCCTTTCTCCCACCTCCCCTTTCTCCCATATCCCACCAGAACCATCGATCCCCTTCTTTTCATTTCTGAATTATTTATCCCACCTGTTGTGTCTAGATTGACATGGAGATACATTAATAAATACAAAAACCAAAAAACAAACCAAAAAACAAAAAACAAAGCCAAATAAAATGACAAAGATAGTCAAAACCAACAAAACAATAACATCAGAAAGCAAGAACAAAATAATAAAAAGAAAGCTACTGACAAAAATGCAGAAGCCTTTAAATATTTCAAGATCTGTTTGTTGGCATTTACCAGTGTTTGTCAGTTGAGTCTGATGGGGTGCCACACTCTGTCTTCCAAGTCTATTTTTGGTATTCCCCATGGGGTTTGTCAGTGTGCTCCCCCTGGTTCTCTGCTGCATGCCCTCTGTGCCTTGCCCATGATGATGGGGGCTAGACCGTGCACTATCCCCACACCATGACTTCAGTGCTGTCCACTGCAGAGCCATGGTTCAGTGAGCGACTCCATGTCCCAGCATTCTGTGATGCTCACCTTGCCACCATGATTGCTGAGGTCAACATGAGAGCATAAGCATAAGCGTAAGTGAAGGAAGTTGATGGTGTCGGCTATCAAAAGATATAGTATCTGGGGTCTAAAAGACTTGAAGAAAATCATGCAGTCATCTAGTTCAAAAGCAACAAAGCCCACATGGAAGAACAACCAGTCTGTGTGATCATGACATGTCAATGGGATCAGGTATGAGGCATTTAAGATAAAGAATAAAATCATACCCAAAACAAATAGGGAGTAAGGGGGGCGTGGCGTGGAGATCCAATGCCCATCTGTAGACATTGGACATCCCACCACAGAGAGGTCCCGGGGAGAGATGAACCAGTTAAGGTGCAGTATAACACTGATGAAGCACACAGTTTTCCTCTAGTTCTTTGGTGCTTCCTGCACCTCATCATCATGACCTCAATCTTACCTTACAAATTGGATTAGACCAGAGCATGAACACTGCTACACATAAGAGCCAAAAACACAGGGAATCCAGGGTAGATAATCTCTCAGGGCTAACAAGGAGACTGGAGGTACCAGGAAAATTAAGGGTTGGTGAGGGAGAAATGGGAAATAAATCACAAGCATCACACCTCTTCCAGAGGTATGAAGAATGCAAAGTGAGTGAGGCACTATAGATGTTGATATAATTTATGGAAAACATAATCTATAAGTTAACAAGGGTTTGTGAGGGAAGGTGGTGAGGTGGGGAAGAAATGGTGAGCTGATATCCGGGGCTCAAGTGGAAAGAGAATTCTTTGAAAATGTTGATGGTGGCATATGTGCAAATGTGCTTGACACATTGGAGGAATGGATGGATTATAATAAATATAAGAATCCCCCCATACAAGTATTAAAAAACGAAAGAACAGTTGAATGAAAACCAGACAAATTTTGGAATGTCATAAATAGCATCATCTATGGTCATTTCAGTGACAGAAAGAAAGGAAACATCAAGATGCATGTCAGAAGAGAGTCTGAAGCTTTCACTTTAACTAAGAGTAGCTAAAGTGAATTGAAGAAATGATGATGTAAGATAGATAAAGAGAAAAGTTTAAAAGCAGCCCCAAATTACAAACTAAAATTTTATAATGAAATGTCCAAAGATCTGGCATCAGAAAATCAATAAAGAACATATTCAGCATACCGAAAATTGAAGGAACGCAAATGTCAAGTGGCAATATTAAGTGACTATATAGGAAATATATTGATTCGTTCAGGAAGCCTGAAAATGAAATGAAAAGAAATCACAAAGTTACTGTGGTTTCTGAAAAATGGGTTGGCATTTAACCATTTCAAGTAATAGCATATGGCTGAGAACCGGTGCTTGACACTGAAAGAAGAAGCTGCACTTTAGGCGCTAATGACAAGCAAGGTTCCAGGAATAGATGGAATACCAAATGGAGTATTTCAGTGATTTTATGAAGCACATATTAATCTATGCCAAGAAAATGGACAAGAGTTACCTAGTCAAACACCTGGAAGAGATTTATATTTGTGCTCACTCCAAAGAAAAATGACCCAACAAAATGCAAAACTCACTGAACAGCCTCGTTAATATTACATGCAGGTAAAACTTGCATTCAAGTCAGACTGCAGCAGTACATGGAGCGGGAGCTGGTAGAAATTGAACCTGGATTCAAGAGAATATGGAATGAGGGATATCAAGGATGGCATCCGATGTATCTTGATTGAAAAGAGGCCATCACGAAAATTTGTTAATTGTGTCTTATTGACTTTGCAAAAGCATTAGAATGTGTAAGCCATAACAAATTACTAATGACTTTAAAAAAGTAGGAATTCTAGAGCACTTGACTGTGCTAATATAGAACCTGTACATGGATCAAGAGACATTTATTTAGTTAGAACAAGGACATTTCACTTTTTGTTTTAAAATCAGAAAATCTGTGCACCACAGTTGTATCTTTTCACCATATTTATTCAATCTGCCTGCTGAGCAAATAACCCGCGAAGCGGGATTTTATGAAAAAGAATTGGAGGAATGCTTATGAACTATCTGTGATATGCAGGTAGCGCAGTCTTGCTTGATAAAACTAAGGAAGACATGAAAAAGGTGCTGATGAATTTCAAGTTGGCAATCTTCTGTAATTGATTACAACTTGATATACGAAAAACTCAAAGCCTCCTGACAGGACTAATAGCATAATTATCAGTGAAGAAAATTTTAAAGTCATGAATTTTCCTTTACTTGGATGGAAAGTCAACATTCATGGAAGCAGCAGTCAAGAAATCAAAGGGCTAAACTGACCCCAACACTAGAGGTGTGTGCTGCAGAGGACTAGACTAAGTCTATAGGTTGAGGAGAGGGAGCGGCCTGTCATGTGGACAATGAGGCAAAGCAAGAAGGAAAAAGAGAGAGTGAGGGTCTAGACCCCATGTCTGCACACCAAGCCCCACGGATGATGTCCATAAATGGAGCTGCTGAGGCACAGGTTTGTAGGGCCTCCAATAGCCTAAGGCATTAGGTTTCCTCACTGGAGCATACTGCAACAGAGGACAGTGCTGGGAACACACTGTGGTGAGTGAGTCTGCTCTCAACCCTGCACAGCAGGGACCATCAAGAAGGGAACATAACATCTCAGCAAGGGGAGCAAAGCAAAGTCACACATCCCCTGAGGAGTCTCCAAAACAGACTTCAGTTGAGGAGGGGCAGTGTTTGGAACTCCCCGGGACTGGTAAAGAAAGAGTCATAAAAATCAGTGGACAGACTTGGAACTATGTATTCTTTGGGGTTTTGTTTGTTTGTTTTTGCTAGTTATTGTTTATTCCCTTTTTACTCATTTTTTGCATTCCTTTTGTCTCATCTCCATTATTGTTGGTTGGCCTACCAATAGGTATGGGAAGCAAACTGGAGGAGAAAGCAATGGGATTGACAGTTCTTGAGGGCCTTGAGGGGCAGAGGAGGTGGGGGAAGGAAATGGTGAGCAGACAATGCCATACAAAGGGAACAAGTAAGGAATTAAAATCAACAAAGAGGGGGACATAGAGATCCCGAGGGTGCTGGGGCAGCAGCAATCTTGCTTAGAGGAATTGCTAAGAGGCAGGGGCAGGGCGAGCATGAGGGTAGAGCTAGAGGAAGGTAAAAGGAACCAGAGGAAAGATCTAGTAAGCAAAGATATGGATAGAGATAAACATAGGTGTGTACTTATGTAAATATAGTAATTCATAAAAATAGAGGTAGTGGCCTACGGACTTATATTTATATGGAGCTATACTGAGGTAATGGACAGACTGGATCTCTGCTCAAGCTCTCCTCTTCCCTCAGTGCAAGAACACTTTAACAACCTGGTGTTCTGTAACAAACTCGGTGTAGAACCAAATGTGGTGAAGAAAGCTGATGGTGCCAGGCTTTCAAAAGATATAATGTCTGGGCTAGGCAAGGCTTGAAGTTAAGCATGTGGCCATCTAGCAGAGAAACAATAAGCCCACACAGAGGAAGCACACCAGTCTTTGGAATCATGATGTGCCAACAGGATCAGGTAACAGGCATAAGAAGACTCCAAAGAAGAAAAAATATATATTGTTGAGAATGAGGGGGACTGGAACAGACCCCAAGCCCATCTGTAGCCAATGGGACATCCCCTCACAGATGGGTCTCAAAGAAGGGATGAGTCTACCAGGGTGTTGTATAACTCTGGTGAAACTCACAATATTCCTCTGGTTCCTTAAAGCTTCCTCACCCCCCACTATCATGAACCCAATGCCCCCTTTCATTTCGGGCTAGACAGGATGAGCATGTACTCTGTAAAGAGCTCAGAATCCAGGTCAGATAAACCCTTCAGAAACAAAAATGGGAGTAAAAATATCAGGAAAGTAGGGGGAAAGTAAGGAGAGGAGGGCAGGGGGAGGGAGCCAATTATAATGATGGACACATAACCACAGCCCCCACTCCCCAAGGGGAGAAACAACAGAAACCAAATGTGGGAGAAGGAAGACAGAAGTCAGTGTAAGATATGAAAATAATAATAATGAATCACATTTTAAGGAGGCATCAGAGTAGGAATGGGGAGGGGTGGAAAAAGAGGGGCTGATAAACGGATCAAATTGAAAGTCAATGTTTAGAAAAATGATAGCTAGATATGTACAAATATGCTTGATATAATTGATGTGTGGATTGTCATGATATCTGTAAAAGTCCCAAATAAAATGATCTTTTAAAAATATAAATGAAAAAAAATTTAATGATAAAACATCAAAAATGTAAAAAAAAAAGAAGAAAAAAATAAATCGAAGACTTTATGTACTGGGCAAATCTGCTACACAAGCCCACTTTAAAGAGTTACAGAACAAAGATGTCACTTTGAAAATTAAGATGGCTCTGACCAATTCAATGGGTCCAGACTCATTCAATGGGTCTCACATTTCTTCCTCCACCTGGCATAACTTGAGTCTTGTAAAATCTTCTGGTCTTTGAAGGCTAGCTGCATCAATTAGTGAGACATGAGTGTGTATGCACACACACTTGCACACACATGGTAAAACTATCAGATATTTAGAAAAAACCAATTTGGTACTTATCAGCGTTTATCTTCTAACACAACAGTGTTCTTATTTTGTATGTTATTTATAATCTGAAAAATATTTCTCTAAGTTAAAGCACACATCTAAAAGTTCAGTATTTGCATATTCACAATAAAATAAATTTGGAAGTAAAAGTAAACTATAAAAATTGAGAACAGGGAGTATAAGATAATTTGAATTTAGTCCACATTTTTATAAAAATCTAAACTTCACTGTCTGTATATGTTGGCTCCAAAATACTTCAAATTGTTTAAATGGTGGGTTAATGATCAAAGGATAAGTCATATTTAACTTTCTCTGTTCAAAGACACCTCAAAACATCTAGGGAATTAAGTTGAATGATGTTCCTGCACTTTCTTTGACTATGCCTTGGTTTAACTTTCAAGGCAATGATTTGGAGCAAATGTAATCACTTAAAAAAGCTTCCTAGGGTAAAAAAGTGGTGGATTTTATTGACCCTTCTAAGGCATCACTACATATAAATATATACCTTACCAGATCAGTTTTCATGGACAACATCTATCCTTTTCTTCTTTTGGGATTTGTAATCTGAATATAAAATCAGCAAACTGGTGAATGCAACTTCTATTCCAATGAAAATGCAAAATATATGTTTCTTATGTATTTGTTATTATGGAAACTGCCATTGGTTCATAAGCACAGCACACTGTAGTTATTTTGTGATATACCAACAGTCTACTTTTGCATAGGATGAACATTAACCCAGTGTCTTGCTTTTTCCCTTGCAGAAATGTTGGAATCTAACAACGTGATCACTTTCCATGGTTTGCCCAACAGTTCCAGTTACCACACCTTCCTGTTGGATGAGGAACGGAGCAGGCTCTACGTTGGAGCCAAGGATCACATATTTTCATTTAACCTAGTTAATATCAAGGATTTTCAAAAGGTATCTTAATTCTTTTTTGTTTGGCGGGGGGGTGGGGGGGCAATCGCTGCCCTCTGGTGGGAGTAGGTGCCCCAGCCTTGCTCCTGGAGAGCAGCTGCCAGATTTGAACCACCAGCCCAGTGGGCCTCAGTCCCGCGCACAACCACTATGCCACCGGGGCTCAGCCCATGGTATCTTTATTCTAACATATATACATTATTAGAAACATCAAGTTAGATCAAACTCACAGAAAATGGATTTAAATGAATGTCTCATGCTTGCAAGTACAAGCATAAAAACTATATTATTATTATTATAGGATGTAGTAAACAATAAAAATATTCTATAAGAACCTGTATTTTAAAAAGTATTTCATTTGTGTTCTAGGAAAAGGAATATACATAGTAGAACAGAAAATGATTCAATCACTTCTACATGTGAAATTCAGTAACATCAACTTTGTTGCTGAAATTCTATAATCCTTTTCACATGTTTTTGTAATGTTTCCTCCCCAGTTAAAAAAAACCTGTGCCCCTAAATTCAACTTGTCCTTCTTCAGTTAAGTTATTGTTTTCCTGTTATCTGCACATGTAAGCATTTATAGAAAGGCATAATAACTTATTTACATTTACATGTGAATAGTTGTATACATGTCTTTATTGTCTGGAAGCAGTAGGGTTGTCAAGCTATTATCACAAGGGAAATTCTAGCCTACAACCTGTGTTTGTAAAAATAGGTTTATCAGAACACTTTTGTGTTCATTTGTGTGTACATTGTATATGTCAACCTTCTTGCAACAATTACAGATTTGAATAATTTTGACAGAAGTCATCTGACTCAAAATGACTAAAATCTTTACTATTATAAAATCTTTTGGGCTAAGCCCCAGTGGCGTAAGTGGTTGAGTGTGGGACTGCGGCCCACAGGCTTGGTGGTTCAAATCCAGCGGTAGCTCTCAGGAGCAGCGCTGGGTAGCTCCCACAACCACCAGAGGGCAAAACTTTTAAAAACAGAAGTTTGCTCATGGTTATTTTTCAGCATATGTGATCATTTTAGGTATGAGCTGTCTAACATTTTAAACTTTATTCTTTAGAGAGGTTCTAGCTTGTTTTATTATTATTACACAGTTTGGAACAAGTCAAATTATAACTTTTGTTTATGCATCAATGTATGTAAAAATAAAACCAAAATCATAGTGATAAAACATAGTGATAAAAACAAATATAGCTTCAAGAATTATTGAATTTTTATGATAGTGACATAAGCATGAAATCCATGTACATGCTTATCAAAGATTATTTAAACATAGGCTTGATTTTTTAAATAAATATTGTTTTACTTTTAAGTGTTTTATTTTGAGTATCAGATTTCTCCCCTAAGTTTATGACAATATATTGAATTATAGAAAGCTTCCTAAATGAACAATAAGTCATTTTGAGACTGAAAGGTTTTCTTTCTTTCTTTCTTTTTTTTTTTTGGCATCACTGCCCTCTGGTGGGAGTAGGAGTCCCAGCCTTGCTCCTGGAAAGCTGCTGCTGGATTTGAATTGCCAACCCAGTGGGCTGCAGTCCCGCACACAACCACTATGCCACCCGGGACTCAGGCTGAGACTGAAAGCTTTTCAACAGCAACAAATGACTATCTGCCACTGAATTTTCTTTTATATGTATGATTATTTTTAGGGAAAATAACAAATGTTACTACAAGGGACATTCGATTTAGGAAAATGAGAAATTGTTAAACCCCAATAGATGTAATATGATTGGAATTTATTAGAGAAACTGAAAATGTTGTATCAAAATGTAAATAAACTATCTGTTGTTAAGGAGAATGCACTAACAATTCTCCAAACCTTCAGAATTATCTTGACTCATCTCCGTCTTATTATCCTGTCACTGTATTCACACCTCATAGAATCCTTAGAAAGAATGAGCAGAAGAAAGGCTTAGCATGTCCTCCCAAAATAACACCATCATTGAAAATACTATGGCGTGACATTCTGCTCTGAATCGCATGCAATCAATGAGTTGGAATTGACTATATGGCAACTGGTTTGGATTTTTTATTCAGAAGAATAAAGATTTGGGCTAAAAAAAAATAGATGACCAATTGCATTTTAATTAGTTTAAGATTTTCTAATGAATTAGGAAGGTTGATATATTTTTTAAAGTTTTAGAAAGTGACCAGATTTTAAGTGGGACACCATTGACTGGGGTTGAGGGGTTGGGTGGGTGCTTGATTAAAATTTTCATCTATATGGAGTAACAAAAATATATAAGACAAAAGTAGTATTTCAATATATTTATTTTAATTTTAAAACACCACAGGACATTGTTAAATTGTTAAAAATTGTTAAAAGTGTGGGCACTTTATGAATAAACTCTAGTATCTTTTACTGTTTTCCTTGTCCAAAAAAGAGAAATATAGTTTGGACGGGCTTTCTACCTGTCATTGTTCATTTTTAACCCCCTTGTTGATGATATCTGGCTTGGAAAGATGGATCGAAAGTACCTCAGATCTGAGACCTGTGAATCAGTGTTCCATGAAGGAGGAAGACCGGCGAATTTAGCAGAATATGAGCTCTCTTCAGATTTTAAGCTATTTTTACTAAATTGTCATCTCTTCAACTTGAACTTCTTCCAACAGAAGTCACAATTCGGCTGAGCCCCGGTGGCGTAAGTGGTTGAGTGCAGGGCTGTGGCCTGCGGGCTTGGCGGTTTGGATCCAGCGCCCCTCTCAGGAGCGGCACTGGGTGGCGCCCACACCACCAGAGGCAGTGATGCCTACAAAAAAAACAAAACAAACAAACAAAAAAAAACAAAACAGAAGTCACAATTCTTTTCATTCACACACACACACACACACACACACACACACACACACACACACACACATATATATAGTTTATTTCTGATTTGCTCTTCAATTTGCCTATCACTTAAGCCCTAATGGTTAGTAGGAGTGGGAATGATTTAAATCCACAATTAACTGATGCGATTGCCAAGTCTACATTTTAAGGTCTCTGCCACCTAATGTGCTGTCTTCACAGGTTGGACTGAAAGTTTTTGTGAGAGTGGATCTGTTAGAAAATAGCTCTAAAGTGGTATTTCTTCTCTGCCCTTAGATTGCATGGCCTGTTTCTTACACAAGAAGAGATGAATGCAAATGGGCTGGCAAAGATATCCTGGTGAGTTATGTCCATCATTGAATAGGTCATTTATTACTCTGTGCTCTACTCTCATTCAGCGTTCGAATAAGGCCCATGGTTCATTTGTGTGTTTTATCATTCTACAGTAGTACACTGAATTTATATTTTGGAAAATGATAGTTTTGTGTAAAGTGTAACAATTATAACCATAATCACAATCCTGAGTAAAAGCAAAGTACTTTAATTTTTGATAGTTCATGTGTACAAGAGAAATTAACAACATGAAATCATATATATATATATATATATACATATTTCTATGTCACTTTATGTGTACAGATTGTCTTTTTTGTTATTTTTGTGGGCATCACTGCAGTTTGACTTCTATTTGATAACTTATCTTGAATGATAAACAAATAATCACTCGTTAGTATTTATGATTCAAACACCCTCCCTTCCTTCGTTCTGTTTCTCTTTCTTACTTTGCCTGTGTATTACTCTCCCCTCCTATTCTCCTTCCTTCTCCTTTTCTTTTTTCCTTTCAACCATGTGTAAGTGCCTTTATTAAACAGATATGAGTTAAAAATGCACCACATATTAGGTGTTTTTCCAGAACAATGTGAAATCAGAGGTGAACAGTCTTTTAAATAGCGACTACCATGCCTTTTACTGTTACACAAGGATAGAAGCCATTTTTCCTGAAGTAAACTTTGTCAGTAAATAGGAAACTGCGCTGAGATATAGTCATCGATCAGTAAACTCATGATAATCATTTAAGACTAAATTAAAATGTCACAGTACTTAAAATTAGGACCCGATGTCATTTGTTATCTTAGATCATTTGTGATTTCCACAACACAAATAAATTGTTTAAAAATAAATCTACTCTGAGTTTTAATTGTTTTTTTTTTGAGATGAATTTGCTTGTCACTAAAGATTCTATGTCCATTTCAATTTTTATTATCTTCCTCTTTTTTTTTAAAGCCCCTCAGGCCACTATTCAAATGTGAAGGATAAGGAATCTGGAGGGTTTCTGTTTGTTTGTCCATCTCAAAAAATGAAATCAACAATATCCTATTAAACCTTCCATAGACAGATTTATTTGGGGTTTTTTTGTATCGTCATTTAGAGAATATGTATTCAATGCATATAAAAAATAAATTAATCTATATATGTGCATTGTATTTTAAGGTATACTTTGATTTTTCATTGTATTGATCATATAAACTTTATTTTATTTTAGATATTTTAGCATGTGCAATAGTATTTATTCCTACTGGTTCTTTTAGGGTCTGTGCAGATTTCAAGGAAGACAAACTTTTTTTGGGGGGCGGGGGCATCACTGCCCTCTGGTGGTGGGAGCAGGAGGTCCAGTCTTTGCTCCGTGGAGCTGGAATTGAACCTCCATCTCAGTGGGCCGCAGTCCCATGCACAACCACTATGCCACCGGGGCTCAGCCTGGAAGACAAACTTTTGTGTCTGATTCTTTTCATATCCGAAATAGATGTATACAGCCTTGCTTTATGAGCTAGGACTTGTTGAGTTACTTACACTCTCATACAATTTTCTGATTATATACAGTGGGATTCACTTAACACATATATTTTGCATTTATATTGATAGTTTCCTTAATCTTTATTTCAGCTTCATTCCTTCTGTACTGTGATTTATTTGTGCACATTTTACATGCTGATTTTATATAGAGTGACTTAAAGATTTCACTTAAACAATGTCAATGTAACCAATTTCTCTAGTTAAGTTTAGTCAGCCTTTCAACTTGTTGCAGAAACTGATATTTAACTTTATGTTATGAAGATATGATCTTTAATTGAAGTATAGGTGCTGGTGTTGGGACATGCTAAGCCTATGTGATATATTGTATTCTTCACTCCTCCATAAAGTGGGTTCATTTTCTACTTCTTACCTCCAAACACTTCACGATCAAGCCTATATGAAGGAGGACCAGCAATACGATTTAGTGCATTTTCTAACATATAACAAAAATGGAAAATAACAAATGACGATTTAGGTAGGTAGGGATAGCAAATAGATGATATTTCTAATGGGCAGTTTGGTTGATTCACAGCAGGTGGCTCAAATTCTGTATGTGTTTAGAGGTCTTTAAAGGCTGATATAAACAGAATCTCAATCTGGAGCACAATTTGCCATCGATGAAGGGAGGTCCATGTAGAAAGCACAAGTATTTACCCAACTTGATTTACCTACATATATCAGCAAACATAGAAGATTCATCCTCAGAAAATAGATAGTAAATAATTATCATAAACTGATCAACTTTAATGAGAGTACACAGTTCCTATGTGAAACTGGACCAGGTTGGCATGAAGGGAGAACATTTTACCGCCCCGTGGAATGCTACCCCAAAGTGATACATATATTGGAACTTTTGTGAGAAAATAAATATAAGGAATATTGGCATGGTCTTTAAGAGAGATGAAGAAGTGTTACCCTGCCCCTGCATCCCATGGACTCCTTCATGTGTTGAAGGGAGGGACCCAGGGTCATGGTGATGGACATGGGCATCATTCCTGGAGTACATGACAGTCACCTCCTGTCTTGTGGACAGAATTATTTTTAAAGAGCTCTTATGATGCTGAAAACTGCAAGCATGAAGCTCGAGGCTTTTTTGCAGCTACCAGCTCCAAGGTAGCATGGTACCCAAATAGGAACTGACCCACACATTTGTAGACATGTAATGTCTACATGTGACTTCCTTGGTTGCTAGAGCTCGGCTTCCTGTTTCCAGCATTTAGTCAGTCAGTGTATCTTCTAAGAGTCAACTGGGAGTAAAGCTCTTTTCAACAAGCCATTTTAGGTAATTGCTGTCTTCTTAGTTTACAATTTATATGCAAGGATACAACCAGAAAAATGACACTGGCTAATTGGATGCCATTGGAGGGGTCAATTCTTAAATGTAGTGGAAAGTAAAGTTGCATTCCTATGACGAACATGGCAGTCAGTCACCAGGAAAATCAGCGCATGTCACTCTATTAAACCTACATCATTTCTGTGTCCTTGAATGTAGAATTGTGCAGAAAAGGAGTCTCTCTCCATTTTTACATAAAGTCAGGATGACATAGCCATGCTTGCTCAGTGTTCATCAAACATATATCTCAAATAAACTGCTGGGATATCAGCCACTAAACATGAACTTTATGGTCAAAGGGGATCTGAAGTTAGGGACACGTTCTTATGCTCTCAGTAAGCCTATCCTTTCCTTTCTTCCTTGCTGATAATAAAGCTTCTGACAACAATAGTAATCTAACAGAAGATGATGATGATGATGACAGATAGATATCTTTTATAAGTCAGTATATGGCTATAAAAATAGTACCATACTAATATCTCTTATTATCCCCCATGTTGTGTAGGTTCTGAACTTTTAACTTTCCGTGGCATTTTTATCATGACTGTAAGCCAGACCAAACACACTGTCATTGTCAAGTTGACAACTAATAGTGCCCCTCTAGGACTGAGTAGAACGGTGCCTGGGACCTCTTGAGATTGCAAATCTTTCAGTTTATGTGCTGCTGCTGCGAGCACAAAAGATTGCACATTTTTATGAGAGCATGCAGCCTCATCTATTTCCCATTGAAGCAGTTTATGGGTTTGAACTACTGACCTTGTAATTAGTTCTTCATTCCCCCGTGCGCCCGGTGTGACACCAAGACTCCTTCTTCTCAAAAGGAGTTAAATGCTCATGATTTATTTCATTGATATTTGAACATATTTATAATATGTGCATACTGTTGGTCATTGACCAAACAAGGTGATCAGAACCTTCCAGGCACCTTGATTCTAATGGCTATCATTGACATTTGTTCTCAGTTTCTGCTGTTTTTCTAGTGCTTAAAATCCACTTTGTTATTCACAGTAACATTTTTATTGGTGGCTTAGCTGCAGTGACCTTTTTTTCTTTTGCAAATGAAAGCTGAATACATGCTAAGCTGGTGAAAAAATCTGTTTCGAATCAATAACACTCTGATTCTTCTTTGTTTATCCTTCTAAACCATCTCTCTTTGCACAAGATTCAATAAAACCAAATGGCATCCGTATGACTGTTAGAAATATTTTGAACATAGTTGGAAATCAAAATTCAACCATCTGAGAAGGAAAAAAAGCAGATTCTCATAACAATCTCATTCTTGGAAACATTTCAAAGTAATATCATGCACCTGAACTCTGGTACTTCTTGCAATTCTTGAAGGATTTTTTTCAATACATATTTTTTGAATTAAATTTTTATGTACTTTTAATGCTATGGTAGATTATATCATGCTCACCAAATTTATCATGGCTCAAATTATAGGAAGATAATAACACTAATTTCCAAGTGAGAATTTGAAGCAGTCCATGTGTCTTACACTGAAGTGCAGTGCAATATGCACACATTTATCCTTGAATTCAATGTAGTTTTTCAAAATCAGAGTTGACATCAGCTTTTATCTTTAGAATTTAAAAATGTCAAGTAGATAATTAGATGTATCTCTTAATTTTCAAGTCCATAAAATTCATAGATTTCATTAAATATATAAGAAGTCATATATATATATTCTTTTTTTTCCTTTTTTTCCTGCATCACTGCCCTGGTGGAAGTAGGAAGCCCAGCCTTGCTCCTGGAGAACCGTTGCTGGATTTGAACCATCAACCCTTTGGGTCACAGCACGGCACACAACCACTGCGCCACCAGGGCTCAGCATCCATATACATATACATACATATACATATACATATATGTCTTGTCAGAAGACAATTCTTCATGACTCTCACAATTCTGAAAGTCTTATGAAGAGAGGCACTGATTGCTTTTATTCCAGATGACTCTGTGAAAATGCTGCACAATAAACCATGTTGAGAGATAATTAGTGTCTCCTTCTGAAATAAAGGGCCAGCTTGCAAACAGTCTTGGAAAATAAAGTTAGTGTATTTTTTCTTGAGCAAAAGACCACTTTCCATAGTGTTATGAAAGATAAACCTAAAATTCTCCTCCAGAGCTAAAGAGCTTTGTGCTTATGCCTATTATTATAAGTTATTAAAATTCTTCAAATGCATGGTTCTTTGCTTACGATGTAACTTACTGAATTTGCATGTGTGCCCAGTAGGAATAAGGGTACCAGATGCGCTAATACTCTTGATAGTGTGCTTTCTATGAATTATAAAGGCCTTGATTTCTGATCAATAATGCCAACCATCATCCATGACATTGTTACAGTCCAGCCTGTTATCTTTTAATGGCAAAATCTCAGACTCTTGGATTTTTTCAGTTTTAATTTTACTTAGAATATTTTTTGTGTATGATCTTGATAAATAACACCAAACAAGAATTTATAGTCAGCTCAGTCATTTTAAAAAATAATGATCTGCATGATTAAATCTGATAACAGAATGAGTACACAGATAACTGATTTATAGCAACGATTAATGAAAACTGCCTTCTTAAGTGTTGCAAAAGCTGGCATAGATTTGTATGTGTTAGTTTCTGCTTGGAATCAACTGAACTGAGTGACTGGAGTCTAAATTCATCATTAGACTGAATAAGAATACTGAGGAGCAGTTACTGAAAGCTTACCTTAAACTTGACATTTATCAAAAGGCATCATACGCATGAACTAATCTGTTGCTGTTAGCTGCTGTCAAGGTGATTGCTACTCATGCTCAACCTAGGTGTGTCAGGTAGAACTCGGTGCCATGGGGCTTTCCTTTGGGAACAGCTTGTCAGATCAATCTGCCGAGGAGCCTCTAAGTGTGTGTGAACCACTAATGTATCCACTAGTCGTTGCATACTGAGCCATTTGTGTCATCCAGAAAATCATTAGCTTAGGTGGCTAATATTTTTTAAAAATCATTTTATTGAGGGATCATATAACTCTTCTCACAATCCACACATACATCCATGTGGCAGGTACTTTTGTACTTTGGTTTCCCTCATTGTTCTGAAAACTCTTGCTTTCTACTTGAGGCCCTGATATCTGCTCTCCATTTTTCTCCTCCCTCCCCATCTCTGATGAACCCTTGATAATCTATAAATTACCATTATTTTGTCATATCTTGCATGCTCCGAGGTCTCCCTTCTTCAGCCACTTCTCTGCTGTCCGTCCTCCAGGGAAGAGGTTATAGGTGGATCCCTGCAATCTGTTCTTCCTTTCTACCTACCTCCACTCTATCCTTCCAATATCATCCTTCTCATCCCTGGTTCTGAGGGTTCTTCTGTCCTCAATTGCCTGTGTTTCCAGCTCCTACCTATACCAGTATACTTCCTCTGGGCCAGCTGGATTTGTAAGGTAGAGTTGGGTTAATGGGGAAGGCAGAGGAACCATTTAAGAGCATTATTGTGTGTTTCATCATTGCTACACTGAACTCTGACTGCCTTGTCCCCTCCCGGAACCATCTGTGAGGGAATGACCAGTTGCCTGGAGATGGACTTTGGGTCTTCAGTCTACACTCCCCCTCATTCACAGTGCTAGGATTTTTTGTTCTTTCATGCTTGATAGCTTATCCCCTCAACACATGATCACCCATGCTGCTATGCTTCTACCATGTGGGCTTTGTTGCTTCTCAGTTAGATGGCTGCTTGTTTATCCTGAAGCCTTTAAGACTCCCGACTCTATATACCTTGATAGCCGGGCATGATTAGCTTTCTTTGCCACCTTTGCCTACTCACCCGCTTTGTCTGCAGTAATGCTGTCGGGACCAGCTGGAGTGCTTCTTCCATGCGGGCTTAGTTGGTTCTGAGCTAGAGTACCACTTGTTTATCTTCAATCCCTTAAGACTCCAGGCACTATGTCTTTTGATAGTTGGGCACCATTAGCTTTCTTCAGACGGCTAATATTTAGTTGATCAGCTGCTTGTTTTATTATATCAAAGGTAAATATAAGAGATAAAAGAAACAGGTTTTGGACTGAGCCCCGGTGGCCTAAGGGGTTGAGTGCAGGACTGCGGCCCGCAAGCTTGGTGGTTCAAATCCAGCGGCAGCTCCCCGGAGCACTACTGGGTAGCGCCCACGACCACCAAAGGCAGTGATGTCCACAAAAAAAAGAAACAGGTTTTATATTTGTACTATATATACATACACACATATACATATATACACACACACTATATATATATATATATAAGCTTTCACAAATACCATTTTAAAAGTAATCGGAAATATCAGTGTTGTGCCTTTCATAATAGTTATATGGGAAATGAAGCTTTGCTAGTACATTTCTTTAGAGGCACGATTTTATTCTTATTTTAAATTAATACATTCTATTAATACAGCAAAATAAAATGGTCATTTCGTATATTGATTATGCATCGAGCGGATCATTGTTGCCAGGAGAAAGCTGAGACTGCCAGCTCTCGGCAAGGTTCAGTCTCAGAAACGCTACCCTATTCCATAGAATCCCTGAGGCCAAACTGACTGCATGGCAGTGAGTTTAGTTTTTTGTTTTTTTTTTTGCGGGGAGCATCACTGCCTCTGGTGGTCGTGGGCGCTACCCAGTGCCACTCTGGAGAGTCGCCACTGGATTTGAACCACCAAGCCCATGGGCCGCAGTCCCTCACTCAACCACTTTTGCCACCGGGGCTCAGCCCGAGTTTAGTTTTTGATTTTGGCTTTGACACGAATGTTTTTCTTGCACACAAACACAGATTATTTGAAAATCTTTAAGTTTTAATACTAAAATTTAACTTTTTACATTTATAAAGCTAAATATATTTGCAAAGGTCAAGCAATTAACCACCTCATCGCCAAGGTTCTATGTACCTATATTAATTATTATATTAGTAAAAGCTGTCCAGTGAGGTTCTCGTCTATGCTGTGAAGAAGCTCTGAGCATTTTCACCATGATATTCCATAGGTACCAAGGTGCTGGTAATGGTCATTTGTGGGGAGCACTCATGGCAGAGTGGTGCAGTGGTTACATCTTGTGTTGCAAACCACATGTTCAGTAATTTAATATTGTACCATGGAATGACTTATCCCATGTCAATGGTCATAACATCACAGTACTGTTCATTATAGTTTTGAAAACTCAACATGGCCATTCTAATCGATGCTACAGGTTCACTAAGAATGGCATTTGCTCCAGGGTGAGAAGATGAGGGTAATCAGAGTAGCTCTGTGCACAATCATTCCCCATCAAGTTTGAAGGTTTTAAGTGATTCAGAGAAAAAACACTTATAGAACTCTGCACAATATTTGTGAAACTTCAAAACAAATAGACAATCTCAAGGGGCAAAGTCAATCAAACTTAGTAATTAAGTAAAGTGAGTTTTTTTAAAGGTGTTTCACCCAAAACAGTAAAGTTGGAATCTTTAATATTTTGGATACTGAAGAACTGAAATTGACTGGTCATCATCCTGAGATTAACATATGCTCCCCAAGTCATACCCTGGGGTCAGAAGACAAGAGTATTAAAACTATCTGAAAAATCTGCTGCAGTAATTGCTTTAGTGTCTTTAAAAGTATCATTTTGTTGGGAGCTCATGCAAGCCTTATCTCTATCCATATATACATTCATTGTCTGCAGAGCACATTTGTACATTGGTTGCCATCATCATTCTCAAAACATTTGCCTTCTACTTGAATCCTTGGTATCAGCTCACTTTTCCCCTCCCTCCCGGCTCCCTCTTCCCTCATGAACCCTTGATAATTTATAAATTATTATTATTTTGTCATGTCTCACACTGTCTTCATCCATTTCCCTGTTGTCCATCCCCCAGGGAGGAGGTTATATGGAGATTCTTTTTTTTTTGGAGGGGGGCATCACTGCTCTCCGGTGGTGGGAGTAGGAGGCCCAGCCCCACTGCTGGAATTGAACCTCCGTCCCAGTGGGCTGCAGTCCCGCGCACAACCACTACGCCACCAGGGCTCAGCCCCATATATGTAGATTCTTATAATCAGTTCCCCCTTTCTACCCCACCTTCCCTCCACCCTCCAGGTAGCACCACTCTCCCTACAGGTCCTGAGGGGTTTATCTGTGCTGGATCCCTTATGCTTCCAGTTTGTATCTCTTCCAGTGTACGTCCTTTGGTCTAGCTGGATTTGTAAAGTGGAATTGGAATCATAATAGTGGGGGGAGAAAGCATTTAAGAACTAGAGGCCATTTGGCTAAGATCAAGTGTAGTATCTGTTCTTATCAGTTAAGAACTTTATTTGAACCATGTTATAATTATAGTCATGGCTCTGATGCACTTTTGATGCACTCTGATGCCCTCTGTCCAAGAGCAATATTTAATATATTGTTGTCCATCCCCCAGGGAGGAGGTTATATGTAGATTCTTATAATCAGTTCCCCCTTTCTACCCCACCTTCCCTCCACCCTCCAGGTTTTTGGAGCAGGGAGATGGAATAAGAGCTTGTGCTGTCCACTCCCTGCATTGATCTGGAATTACAGTACTTCCAGGAACAGTGGATGCACCACTTTGGGTTAAATCTTGTATAAAGTCAGATGATAATGCAAAAAACAACAAAAAAAAAAGAACTAGAGGAAAGTTGAATGTTTCATTGTTTCTCCGCTGTATCCTGACTGGCTAGTGAAGTGAATTTTTTCATAAACTGATTTCATGGCCTTGTAAAGTCAGTCTTCATTTAATCTACCCCATCCTTTAAGGCACTTATAAATCTATTCCTCAATTTGCTTGTTTAGGGGCAGTACTGTTCAATGAACAGCAACGTGTTTGCAGTGAAGCAATTACCATTCTCTTGTCCCAGTTGTGTCATTTTTTTAACTTAAATATCAAAAAGTGAAAAAAATTATGGTGGCAAAATCATTTGGTCTGTCTTTGCAATTGTTTTTCTCAATAGCAAACGTTAAAAAAAAAAAAGTTCCCCAAATGGACACAACAGCCAGCTCACTTTCTGGTAAGGCAGATGCTAAAAAGTTCCAAGTCTAAAGTGCATCAGAGCCACGACTACAATTATAACATGGTTCAAATAAAGGTTTAATACATATGTCTCCTTGAGGAAGAGATTTCTAACATCCGCTAGTGAATGCTGAAGTTTTTAGAAGACAGGACTATAAATGATCTGATCGCAGCTGTAATAGCACAATGTTAAAGGGAATAAAAAAAAGAATCGTTATTACCAGATAAGTATGGAAAAGCTTAACTAGAGGGAGGGATGCTGTGAGTGACAGGAACAATCTCATGGATTACTGTGTTGGCACGAAGACTCTACTATTCAACTAGCTTGCCAAAAACATTTGACCAGAGAAAAAGAAAGTCAACAGATTAACTTCAGGAATTAAGCTTATTAATGGATTTCTACATAGCAATGTATCCACCCATCGTGATTAGAAAAGGCTCCTTTCATTTTGCCAGCTGCTAGATGTTACTTGAAAATGTTTCTCTGTCGACTACAAATGGGCTGGAGACGTGACTTCTCTCTTTCCAGGGTTCCAGCCAGTCATTCTAGTTTGAGACCCAATGAGGAATTTGAATTTCCTCCTCAGTTATACCAAATCAGATTCTGCAGTTTACCAACATCTCCGAGTGAATCTTGTAGTCTTATAGATACATAAAAATCATCCTGAGAGACTTTGACCTGGTCTGCTTCAAGGTCACTTGTCCATGTCCAGATTCAGGCCCTGGACCACAAGATGGGCTTGTGATGTTGGCCGTAGAGAGAAGATCTGCTTTCCTGCTTCACACTGTGTCTTGAGAGGATTTGGGGAAGTACAACTAAAGAGAGAAAAAGACTGATGAAAATGGAAAGGCACATGGAAGCAATGAGTATAGTGGATGATGGACCATGCCAGCTTCTGTCTTCACAACCCCAAGAACAGAAGAACTAGATTAATTCCAGCTACCTCTAACAATGACTTTGAAGAGGATTGCATTAAAATTTCTGAGATAGAATGGGAGAAAATTGTGGAACAGAAATCAAAGTCATAAAATAGACAAAGTTTATTGGTTACATACAGACTGGAGGGATCTCTTGTCCCCTTCTCCAGATCGTGACTCTTCTTTACCCTTCTGATCTGGAACTAGACTTATCTCATCTTAGAATGATCAATCAGTGTACATGAAAAGGTAGATTTATCTAAAGGCAGAATTAGGAGAGGAGGAATGGAAATATAAAGGAAAATAAAGTAAATTACTGAAACTAAAAACAGAAAACAACCCTGAGAAGCTATCAGAATCACTGGAGAAAATAAAGTATAGATTTATTAAATATATTTAACAGCAAAATATAAATTATCCACAGGAAGTCACACCAGAATGAACCAGTTGGATGCTCTACTCTCTATAAGCTCAATGACCTGAGGCAATGCTTGTCCTATTACCATTCATTTGAGCCTGATTTATATTTCAGCCAGAAAGAACATTGATTAATTTAATGGTGAACTGAATATATTGGTTCCTATTTCCTCTCTCTCTCTCTCTCTCTCTCTCTCTCTCTCTCATCTTCTAATTGAGATGAAAAGTCACTGCACCATCTATGATTTAAAAACATGAAAAAAGGTAATTGGAATTGGAAGTAATTTATATTCTTTGTACAAAGCATAATTATCGGAAGTTAGTCAAAAACACCTCAGTTCTGTTTTAATTTTCATGCATGGAGCAGTTGTTTTGACAGATGGATGGACTTTATTTTTGTAACCATCCTGGAAAGTCTGTGTAACACAGCCTAATCTCGAGCTGCATATCCGTAATGTTTGTTTTTGAATCACTGTGCCTTTGGCTCCTATAGTTTTTGTCTGGGCATAGACATTTTCTTTCTAATTTATTTTCTTAAGCTAATCTTTCAATGTGTAATTCCTTTCTACACTTGATTTGAAAACACTCGAAACCCTTTAAAAATAAGCTTAACTGCTTTGTCACTAATGAAGAGGAATCATTGATCCTTTTATTTCTCAACAAAGTCACCAATGTATAACGTTGCTGGTCTGGAGTGTATTTCAGCAAAATTGTAGGTCAATATGATTCCTGGCCTCTCGGGAAACAAACTTGTTGCTAAACTTGTCTGTGTATGTCAACGTAAAGTCCAGAAAGGATCAAGCTTTGAAAAATGAATTCATTTTGAACTGCTTACACTCCTTTTATTATGTTGTAAATCCTCCAGTGCAGAGCAAAGCAGTGCAGTAGTAGAATGCCAAGAAGTACATTACATTCTGAGTTTTCAGAATCGTCATGGTTCAAGACAAGGTCAGGAACACTCTTCTTCTGTCTCCCTGGAGCAGAAACGTGTGAAGTGTGTTTCCTTTTTCTGCCATGCTTCCTTCGTTTTTAGAGGGATGTCTAAGCTTCTTCCCAATAAAATGAATATCCTGTTTTGGAACACTCAAAAAACGTTGGCAGTAGCAAGCCAGAGAGTGAAGGAAGGCCAATGACTGGCAGGATAGATACTCTTTTATGTAGGTTTTCTCTTTAAAGGACAAAGCCCTACAAACAATATCTCTTTCAAGTGTTTGAATCTTCTCTCTGCAGTTCTTTTAACCAGCAGTTTCCTCCTCCATTGTTGTTGATGAGTCTCCTCTTAGCTATTTTTAACCCATTTTGAAAGTATTTCCTTTAATTCCTTTGTTTCAATTCAAGTGTTTTAACACACTAGAAGCCCAATTAATTCCTAAGCCCAAATTCTATTTGCATCAGTCTTTACTTTCACAATCATATTGAGCTGGCCCCTAGGCATGGCAATAGTACACCCTGCTGCCAATGGGAGTGATCACTGGGGAAATGAGCAGGATCATTCCAGGCCTTAGGGCAATGGGGTGGGTCTGGATGCCTTGTAGCTCAGGTAGGCTTGCTTATCAGCACTTTCAATTGAGGCCTTTGCCAGGTTCCACAGCTATTGTCCTGTGGTTGACATTTTTCCAGTAGCTCAATAGAGGTATAATTCACATATGATGTTGAATTTTCTATGCCAGCTAATATAGCACAAATTAAATTTAGGATATTCAGTCTGGTCTGTGTCCATAATTTGGGGGAGCTTTTTTATCATAGTGATAACCTGTTAGTTTTCATGGGAGGTCAAAGTCAATTAAAATTGTGAAAATTATCCCAACAATGCTGGCGGCATGTGGGACTGCCAATCTCAGGGTCAGTGGTTCAAAAGCACAAACTCTCTGCTCTGTCAGAGATTTATAGCCACAGAAACCATATATAGGTGGAGCTCCTGAGATTAATGGCAGTGGGTTTGTTTTAAAAGAGAAAGATTTCAGAAAGTCCTGAACATTCTTTACCATTGCAGAGGTAGTGAGACTTCATTCATCTTCACAAGCATTTATACTCAGAAAAGAGTTTCTTCCTTTGTAGTGTGGGGAACTGAGGTCTATACTTAGATCCCAAGGTTATGCTTGGGGTTATTGATATGACAAGCGAATTTGGTTTTATGTGCACAATTGCATGCATATCCTCAAAAGTAAGGCTGGCAGAATGAAAGCCTGTTCTTTTCTAAAATGAACAAGACACCCATCTGGGTCTGCCACTGTTATTAGAATGTTCGTTTTCTTACCAATATTTACACAGCCAATTTCTTCTTCTCAACATATGGTGCTTAAACTGGTTATTTACAATCTTCAGTACTATAATATTGAGTCCACAATTAGGGATGCCTGTCTTTATATAAAAGCAGAGTATGCGGCCACCTACATATTTCAAAGGAAGGGGTGCCATAAAACATTTTCCTGAAAATGGCTTCCCTACACATGACTAAATTATTTTAAGAGTATAAATAAGTCCTTTGGGTAATAGACATGAATGCCTCCTTTGCAAATGAGTTTTTCAGATGTATCCTTCCCTATAGCCTCTTTCCTCCCCCTTGGTGTTCATGGCCTGTCCCCTTGGGGACAGTGGGGGCATTGTTGCAGAATCGGTAGTTTGTTTGAGTTGTGGATGTTTTGCCTAATACTTACCCTGTTCAAAATGAAGCATGGGCCAAACAGTGAATATATGTTTAAACTTATGAATTTACTTCCTAAGAGCAGGCAAAATAAGTTGATTTCACAATTTGATTCCATATATAATACATACCAAAGAAAGATCCAGTATGTAGCAAAAGAGTGGAAGAAAGTGCAAGTTTATTTTAGTTACCTTGAAAACAAATTGGCATATGCTAAGAAAGCATGAGGAATGATATTTAGATTTATTTATTTTTTACTTTCAACAGGTTTGTTTGACAGTTAATACAATACATTCAAAAACATCAACAGGTTTCTATCTTGAAAAATCAACAATGATGGATAGTTACTATTTGAGTGTAAATGTTAAATATTCTGTTCAAATTTGCTGTTTATTTTATGGTGAGGAACCAGTGCAGATACCAAATATAAGGATGATTGGATATGAATCCTCTGTTAAAACCTCAACTGACTTGATCAGCCCAGATGAGCTCAGTGTTTTCATATGCAAACTCACTTGTACTAAAGCCCAACAGCAATTTTAGCAAGCACATTTAGGAGTGCAGGATCAACTTAGTCTTTTATATTGTTGGAGCCTTGCTTTCACGGCACTCTGCTTCTGATCTTAACATTTATAATTATGTGTCTGATTCTTAAACTCAAATGATTATGGACAAAAACTAAACTAGTTTTTAAAAATACTTTTCAACACAGTTTGTATTATTCACTATAAATATTTATTTCAATAGCTATTACTCATTTTCTCTTCATTGTTTCTGTTATTAAACTTTGCTGCAGGATTAACAAATCATACTTTTTTTTTTACATAGTAAGAGGTTTTTGCCCTTGTTTTCTTTTACAAATTGGATATAGACCCAAACTAAATCCACTGACCTCAAGTCAATTCCTACTCAAATAGGTTCATATATTTAATTTTTTAAAATAGAATTTGACTTCTGTTCTTAATAATTTAGTAAATATCCATTTAATATTCTGGAAATTCGGTTCTCCCATCCCAAATATATCCTCATTTGGCATTGCAAGTCTAACTTTCTTTTTTTTAAATAGTAGAACATGTTCTTTCACAAGAACAATAGCTTCATAGAATACATAAGAAGACTATAAATGACTCCATTCACTGTATTTCTTAGGTGATATTGTAATATAAACAATAAACCCAAGAGTGTCTGAACTTCCATTAATGACAAAAAGACCTGACTAGAATTTTCTCTTCAGCATTATTTTTTACTTAAGGTCTATGTTTATTGAACAGAAGGGATCTAAGTATAAATTTAGGATGTTCATGATCCACCTGACCATGTTTACTAATTCTACAATTCTACAAAAGACCCTTCTGAAGAAACAGAATCCCAACTTGAAGGCCTTGCCTATCTTATTGAAATATAAGCAGCTTGTATTAGAGGCTTACGTGACCTTTTTGGCAAGAGTTGTGT
>PVJH01006070.1:53729-105419 GCA_004026705.1 Nesogale talazaci
ATTGTATGCAGGTCACATTTGCACACTTGCTGTCATCATCACTCTCAAAACATCCTCCCTCCATTTAGGGCCCCAGTACCAGCTCCCCATATTTCCCTTCCTTCCCCTCTCCCCTCTCCTCTTCCCCCATGAACCCTTACTAATTTATAAATTGTTATTACTTTTGCATATTGTACACTATCCAATGTGTCCCTTCATCCAATTCCCTGTTGTCCATGCCCCAATATCTAGATCCCTGAAATTGGTTCCCCCTTTCTATTCCACCATCCCTCTACCCTCCCAGTATCACCACTCCCACCATTAGTCCTGAGGGATCATCTATTCTAAATTCCCAACACTCTTGAAGTTCAAAATCAGTGGCTAAGGATGGGTTGCTAAAGATAGTGCTACCTTTTATTGTTATTTCTGTGAAAGTAAACTCAAAGCTTATTTTTTCAGGGAAATGTTTGCCATTGCTTTATGTATGTAATTAGCTCACTACATGGCTACACCTCCTTTCTGGAGAAGTCATTAGTGATTTTTGAATATCAGTGATTGTCTTCCTCCTCTTGATAAATAAATTAGAAATTGTTTTAATGAAAGAGCTTTGAAAGAGCATTGTGAAATTGGGTCACAAAAAATAAAACTTTAGTATTTTCAATCTATATAATATTATGAAAATGACTATACAATCAAATAAATAATAAATGAAAATACAGTGAAAGGGACACAAAATAAATCTGCCCAAGCATGCCTAGCACCCTCGAGGATTCCTCACACACGCTGACCACTCGAAATCACTTGTTTTCTTGTTTCTTTTTTTCTTACAGAAAGAATGTGCTAATTTCGTCAAAGTGCTTAAAGCTTACAATCAAACTCACTTGTACGCCTGTGGGACCGGGGCTTTTCATCCAATTTGCACCTACATTGAAATTGGACATCATCCTGAGGTAAAGCTGGCTTGTACGAAATGGCACTTGTCCACAATTCTGCCTATTCAAATGCTTCGTTATTAATTTCTTTAGCTCACGCATATTCTGGTTCACAATTCGGTGGAATCGATTTCAAATTCAAATGCTGTTATTAATTCTAACCTTTGAATACAAAAAGAAATGATACCATCACCCAATAATAACTGCAGAACAGGAGGAAGGAAGGAAGGAAGGAAAGAAGCATTTGCCTTCACCCTGGATTACAGAGTCCAATCCTTTTTGCATGTGCAGCAGATGTCAGCAGGCTGAACATGCACTGTTTTCTCCCTCATTTGTACACTGCCAACTCTCCTCACCATTCCCATCCTCAGACAGAAGTGTCTGCCACCCCAGTTGTTTTCTTCTGCCTGGGGATTAAAAAAAAAACACCATGCATGTGCATACTGATCTGATCTCATGTTTATCCGAATTTGGCACATGTGTCTTCTTGCTCAGTTCACTTTAGCTTTCAAGTATTTGCTCTTTCGAGTCAGTAAACAAAAGGGTGTAAAAGGATGTTTCATGAGTGTTATATCCCTACATTAAAAGATGTTTTATTGAAAAAATTAAAGTTACTCCCATTAATGTTAAGGGAAACAATTGATGAAGAAATCCCTCATATTAGAATTGGTTTAATGAATTGGATTAATTATTCTTCAATTATAAACTCTTTCATACTTTTGACACAAAATATAAGCAAAAGAGAAGCTTTCATGTGCTAAGAAAATTATTTTTTTCCCATGATTTCCTTACAAACTGAACTCAGGAGTCCTTCCTGATAAGTAAAAGCTTTGCCTGGTGCCCTATTGGGTTACCCAGTGGATGGTTAAGCAAGTTCAGCATCAGCAGTTTGTACCCACAAGCCATCAGCTAGAGCAAGAAGAGTTTTCTGCTCCCCAAAGATTCATAGCCCTGAAACCCACAAATGCAGTCCCCTCTGCTCCCAGGGTCAATATAAAAGATAATTTAAAGGTCATCCATGCCTTTACAATATAAGCTCTAGCCTCTCAGTCAAAAAAATTTTAAGATGACCAAAGTACTTTGTATTGTTCCTCCTTTGTGTAAGGAAGCACTTTAGAGACTCTGAATGACTGTGGTTTCTGGACTGAGTGGCAAATATTTATGTATGTATAGATATGTATTACAGATGATAGATAGATATTTTTTAGTTTTCTGATGAATTTGAGAATTAAGGGACCTTTTCCCAAGGTTTTGCCAGGTAAGGTCAGGCCCTTCTCTGCCTTACCCCCTCTTTTTCTGCTCTTCTCGCCCCTGTAGCTGTGTGCAGTGTACTGCCTCAGAGCCTTAAAGACAAAGAAACCTTTTCGAAGGAAAGGTCCATTTACACACTCTGGATGATGTTGATGAAAGTAGGGATTATATTCATGGACACAAGGCTTTATAATTTTTTATGAAGCTATTTTGAAAGTTCTAAGAGAAATCTAAACCAGGCCCAGGATGGTTGTTCCACTTTTCTGAATTTGGGAGCTAGCGCTAGAGAACTCCTTTCACATCACATCCCACTCTTTATATCAGACAAGGTCATGCTTGTTTGTGCAGGGCCAAGAGCTCAGGCTCTCTGCTTCCAGCAGAAGTTACTGGAAGCACATGGGTGGTGGTGTCCCAGCTGCTCTTGCTTTACAGCCCACTGATTGCTGTGTGCAGTTCCATGCTCATTCAAATGGGTAAAGAAGGGGGAACCACCTTGGAGCACTGGAAAAATTACTTAACCTTACCGAGAATCTGTTTCATGCTGTGTAGAAGGACACTCAACAAAACTTCTTTGAGCTTCCATATCCATACCTTTTAAACGTGAGGTTGAATTATTACCTTCAACTGATTTCTAATTATTGTAACCATGACTCACTGACTTTGATTCCAATGGAAACTCAAGGAGTTCTAATTCCAGGATTATTAAGACCATATCTCTGGCCTCTGACTACATGACCTATCTTTATTAGAGAGCAGCGAGTTAATTCAATTTCTCTGTGTCCCAATTTCTAATCTAGAAAATAATAATGAAAAGAACCTCCTATGTGGGAATTAAACATTGTCTGATAGTATGTGTTGGGTGGGGGTGGGGTGCCATGTATTGTCTTTAAAATGTCAACCTGCGTGTCAGACTGAAAACCATTACTCTCTTTCATCCTTGTAATGAAGATTCACCTCTACACTTTACTTTTTCAGTGATTGCAAGAGACAGATCCTGAGCATTATTTGTTCCTGGGTGGTTATGTACTTAAGTCTCTCCTCTTTAAATGCAAAGTGTAGGGAAACTTGATGGACATTTAAATTAGAGTGATACATTCTGCTCCTGGATTTTTATGAGTTTTCAAAAAAGTTAAATTTTCTTTTTGGTTTGTTGTTTGTTTGGTGTTTCATAGTTGCTATCTCTTGTAGTTAGCAGCACATCTTCTCTGCTTTATCAGTGGATGTGTTTCTGCCTTAGGGGTGAAAGGTGGAGGAGAGGAGGTGCTGAAACCAGGTGTTCACCCAGAGATCTCATCGATTCAAATGATGAATCTGTAAATCTTCTTCCTGAGCTCCTGTGAGAGAGCAGTCCTGGGCACCTGTGCATTCCTGAGATGAGTTGCTTTGGAGAAGACCCTCTTTTAAAAGCTCTGTGATCTTGAATTGCATGCCAACTGTAGATTCAGAAATGCTTTTCCTGGCTGGTCACCAGATCAGAAGGAAGATGATTCCACAACAGTTTAGGGGGAATTTGGAGTAGTCTACACAGTCAATCGGGGAGATTCTGGAAAATATATTATCAGCACAGGTTGTCTAGACTGCATCAAATTGAATATTCCATTTTTTAATGGCCTTCAGAAAGAACCTTCTTTAGTTTGCTCTATAGTGGTACTTAAAATACCATCCTTTGATTTAAAGTTATGTTTTGCTTTGTTTTCTGAAGTTGAAATAAATGCATGATCCATCCTGTAAATAAAAATGGAACAAATGTGGAAGTTTAAAAAGAAAAGAAATGCAATAAATCTAGGAAGAAACTATGAATTTGTGATTAGAGTTGATCGGCACTCATTAAATTTAATTTATACTTTTAGGTTTGTGTTGATGACTTTTCAACTACAATAAGGATACATCTATCTCCTGGATTCTCATTTAAAAATAGCATGCATTCTTTCTTATTACATCCCTGTACTAAATGAAATAATGGGAGATGTATTTCCTTTTTTAGAAAAGTTTTTCAGCTTTTCGATATTGAAATAATTTTAGCATGGGGGAAAGAATATTTTGCTTTTTATCCTTATCATGGCTTTCAAGGACACGTTAATCTTCAAATATTTTATTTGCAGTGCAGTTTCTTTAAAATAATCCATTTTCAGACATAAAGTCCCAAGATATTTGAAACTCCACTCTTAGAAAGTGGCAGTGTGGGCTAACCATTTCAGATGGCAGACTACTATTTAACTAGGGATATTGCCTATGAAGTAAATCAGTTTTTCTTTCTGCATTTTAGAATCTATATTAGATATACCATATTTCAGATCATGGAGAAAATTCAGTGATGCTCTGAAGTAACGATAGCAGTTGTCTAAGTAACCCCTATTGTTATCTTGAAATTATGAAAATGAACCTCTTTTTAGACTCCCAGCTTTGTAATAGGGTTGTCCACACTCTTAAAATGATATCCCTCCATCTACTCTTGCTGCATAGTGACTGCTTTCTGACCACATAGAATATCATTGATTGCTGTATTAGATAGATTTCTTTTTCCTGTAGTGCATTTGAGAATTGGCAGACATATTAATTAACTCCAGCTTCTTGGGATGTTTGTCAATCAATTTTGGGGCACTTTCCAATAGCACTTGACACTGTAGATAAGTGCAATGAGGTCGATTACTTCATCCACATGTACATGATCATCATAAGACTCATGGAGATTTCATCACGAGAATGACTCAGAGCTGGAGCACAGATGAGTTTGAAGTTTACACTCTCAGCCAGCATCCATGCTATTCAAAGGGCCAGTAGAAGTCATCCTTTAGGGACAGAATACTCCCAAATGGCTTATGTATATGGTATTTCCCCTCAAAATTTACATCTGTTAATAAAAAAATTATGAATTTAGGAAGAGGATAGCTTTTTGCAGCAGTCTCTGGATATTTTCTCAAATTCCAAATAGGCTTCTTCTATGTGCTGGGCAGGAAATCTACAGAAAGATAGACCCAGATGAGATCTGAAATGTTTTAACGCTGTAAATACTCTCCTAATGTCATGATCTTAAAGTATGATAGAACCAAAGCCACATTAGGAGATGCAAAGAGGCTTAATGGCTATCATGAAGGACATTTCTAAAATGACAACCAAGGTAGCTGCATAACAATAAAGTATATTTTGTCAGTTCCTTCCTTATGCAAAGAATAAGATTCTGCTTTTATGCAAAATGGAATGAAATGCTCTTAGCAACAGCTCTCAAGGCTAGAGTGCTGCTATCCAAGGGAAGGCTGGCTAGTGCTTTATAACTACTTTCTCATTCTAATCTATGCCCTCCCAACCGAATCATCTCTCTCAATTTAATATACTGTTTAGTTCAATAGCAACCCTGGCAGTATAATGAATTACACCAGGGTTCTCCTGAACAACTGGCCAGCAGTTCCAAACTACCATCTCTTCCACAGGAGAGAGGTGAGGCTTTCTACTCACTCAAAGATTCACAATCTTAGAAAACTACAGGGGCGGTTCTACTCTGTCCTGTCAGCTGCACTGAATCAGAATGGACTCCATGGCCGAGATCGTTTTTGTTTAGTTCAATAGAGCACAGATTTAGTTCTAAGAGGGAATATTAAAGTTGATAAAGCCCTATATCTTGACAGAGCAAAGAGGTGGTACTTTTTCCTTAGACCAAGCTTCTTTTATATATATATATATATATATCAGGATTCCTTGGTAAATTGCTTCTGGTGTATTCATTATCGATCTGAGAAGTAGTATACACTAGATTTTTTCCACCAACTTGTATGTTGTTAGAGTAATAAACCTATATTGGTTTCATCTTTCTCATTTCTTATTCTTTCTATACTTGAATCATATTGGAAGGTAGAACTTTATTATTTACTGCATCTCATATACAATACCACTATGTATGTTCTGAATTAAACATAAAAGAACTCTGCTATTATAATTGATTCAAAGCTTCATGGTTCATAAATTCCAACTTTTCTCTAACATTCCATCATGGACCAGCCATGGACCAATATGATTCTTTCCATGAACCAATATGATTCTAAATTGTAAATATTATCACTAAGGCTGTCTCTACAATTTCACCAAACCTGTGGGGTAAGAAAGATGGAGGATCATAGTTATGATTGAAAACAATGCTAAATGAAAGCAATGCTTTTTCCTAAAATCTCTCCACAGTAGTATTTAAAATACTTCAAAGCACTACTTTTGCTGGATTACTGTGAATATTTTATATATAAGACATCATTATGTGATTATCATCCTCTTGTCCTCCACTATTTATCTGATTCATTTGCCAAAGAGTCCTCACGGCACTCCACATTTCAAACCTAAAAATGGTAACAGGTAGAAATGGAAAAGGTGATATTCAATTTTGAGCTAGAAGAATATTTATTTCCATGTTTCAGTAGATCAGGTTCTCTTATTGATAAAATAATTAGATCTGAACTATATGTATGTAGAAAAATATTTTATATATATACTTTCTGATTTCTATCTATCATGAACAGAGAAAGTTCAAATAACTTCCTCCTAGTTTTGCATTCTTTGGCTGCTTTCTTTACCCTCACTCTCTTATAATCTATTTTCTGATGAAATTTCTATGCAGAAAAGCTTTAATTTCCTTATTAATATTTCATTTTATAAAAAGTACAAGGAATAACACTGCGTCCTATTGCCTTCTGCTCATTGACCGCTTTTCAACTTCTCTTTCATTTTCCTCCCTCTGCCCTGCACCCTTATTCTCCTATATCCTCTGGCCTCTTTGTGAAAGCTCTTTGTCTTCTTGCCTAATACTTCTGAGATGACATCTTAAGATGGGACGCACATTATAGCTATGAGAGTGGAAACAAGACGGAATGCTTGCCATCTTTGAAACATCCAGAAAATAGCAGTGCAAACTACATTTCCACAGAGCACAATACATCTGTCTCTTCTTGTTATTCATATCAATAAATTACCCATCAGACATGTTTTAAACATTCTTGGTTTTTATTGAGAATCTAAGAAAATAATGTGAACACATTGTGAATCATTTGGATGTTCATCCCGTAATCAAGTAAAGGCTCAGTATTTTAGTGCCCTTGTTTATTTTAGGTTTACAATCATTGGGTGCCAAGATGACTGTTTTAATTTTTTTAGGGCTTATAGGAAAAAGATGGACTGATTTCATATGCAAATAGTGTACTGCTGCCAAGAAAAGGATATGAAGAGGTCACAATGTGCCATAGGAAGGGGGAAATTATCTTTGATTCTAATGGAGAAAAGTGGTAAAGAAATTAAATCCTTCTAGAATGCAGGCAAGGGAAGGGAGAACTTCTAAGCCTATAGACTATCATTATTTTGGAGCCAAAATTGTAAGCTGGGCTTTTACTCTTGAGAATACTTTTTTAATGAAAATACAATAAGGAAAAATACAGTAGAATTATCAACATTAACATTGATCCTTTAAATTTTGTTTTACAATTATATTTATATTTAATTTTTATAACATAATAGTCATGTGCTTACTTGACCCAGTTTTATAGTTCTACAATTTTAATTGCTGTTAGAAAACAATCAGAAAAAAACACTCTGTAATTCCTCTCTGCTTCATTGCCCTTGATCAAGTCCCACCACACATCTAATGCCCTCCTCGCCACTGATTTTAAATCATTCTTGTCCCCTTGTCTCTGGGTTAGCTGACACCCCTCTTCCCTTCCCCTGCAATACCTGAATGATGGTGAAACATGATAGTGGAACAAGAAGAAAGTTAAAGGAAATAGAGGAAAGAATTAGGGGGCAAAGAGCATTTATGGAGGTTCAAATGCAGGCATGTACATATGAAAGTATATAACAATAAGGGGATCGATCTATGTACATATTTTTATATATTAAATACTAAGGTAGCAGATCGATATTGGGCCTCTATTCAAGTACTCCCTTAATGCTAGAACATTTTGCTCTAATAACCCAGCATTCTGTGATACTCACATTCTTGACATGATCACTGAAAACAAATGTGTGCATAAGCAAATACAGTGAAGAAAGTTGATGGTGTCTGGCAATCAAAAGATATAGCATCTGGGGTCTTAAAGGCTTGAAGATAAAGAAGAAGCATCTGTTTGAGAAGCAACAAAGTCAACATGGAAAAAGCACACCAGTCTGTGTGATTACGAGGTGTCGATAGGATCAGGTATCAGGGATCAAAGACCTAGAACAAAACATTATATTATTGTGAATGAGAGTGAGTTCAGAATGGAGACTGAAAGCCCATATATAGGCAACTGAACATACCATTACAGAAAGGGCAACATGAGGAAGAGATGAGCCAGTCAGGGTGCAGTATAGCACCTATGAAACATACAACTTTCCTCTAGTTCTTTAATGCTTCCTTCCCCACACAATCAGGATCCCAATTCTACCATAAAAATCTAGTTAGGGGGTTGAGCCCCGGTGGCTCAGTGGTTGTGCGTGGGACTGCGACCCACTGGGATGGAAGTTCGATTCCAGCTCCAGGGAGCAAAGGCTGGGCCTCCTACTCCCACCACCTGAGGGCAGTGATGCCAAAAAAAAAAATCTAGTTAGAAAACAAAAACAAAAAAGGGCTGAGCCCCGGTGGCATAAGTGGTTGAGTGCAAGACTCAGCCCCCGGGCTTGGCGGTTCAAATCCAGCAGCGGCTCTCAGGTGCAACACTGGGTAGCTCCCACGAGCACCAGAAGGCAGTGATGCCTCCCCTCCAAAAAACAAAAATATCTAGTTAGACCAGTGGATATATACTGATACAGGGAAAGGCTGGAAACACAGGGAATCCAGGGTAGGTAAACTAATCAGAACCAATATTGAAAATAGCCATACCAGGAAACGAAGGGGAAGGTGGGGGAGAAAGAGGGAAACCAGTCACAATGATCCACATACAACCCCCTCCCAAAGGAATGCCCAACAGAAAAGTGGGTGAATAGAAGGATAGATCAGTGTAAGACATGACAAAATAATGATTTATAAATTGTCAGGGGTTCATAAGGAGGGGGGGGCGGTTGGAAAGGGAGGGGAATGAGCTGATACCAAGGGTTGAAGTAGGAAAAAAAAATTGAAAATGATGATGGCAACATATGGACAAAGTGCTTGACACATGGATGGATGGATCGGGATAAGTGCTGTCTGAGTCCCCAATAAGATGATGTTAAAAATAATAATAAGCAACTCTGTATGCACACTCAAACCCAAACTAAACTCAGTCTGCAGAGTTGATTGTGACTCAGGTACCCTGGAGGACAGGGCAGAACTGTGCCTATGGGCTTGTCATTGCTCCTGGAGCCCAAAAAGCCCCGCCTTTCTCCTGTGCAGCAGCTGGTGGTTTTGAATCACTGTTAGCAATACAGTGTTTTAAATTTCATCATTTTATATTCTTCATAATACTCTATACTAGTATTTCTGAGAACAGTTTTGTCCAGCTTAAAATATAATGCAAGCCACATAAATGAACTTAAGTTTTCTAAGCACACTAGAAAGAATAAATAAATGGAGACATTAATTTTAACAATATAGTTCATTCAGTTGATATATTCAAAAATAGTCGTTACAACATGCAGCTAATGCTAAACTTAATAGAGTACATTTTGTCTTTGAAATTCGGTGAGTACATTGTATTTCCATTGCAGTTCAATTCAGACAGGGACCATTTTAGATGACAAAAACCTCAAGTAACTATACAGTTAATCTATACAGGCCTGATAGGAGATCACCATGTCTAAACTGGAATGTACTTAATGTACTTAGTATCTATTAGTTAATTTTTTATATTGTGGTTTATAGCAAAATCACTTCAGCTCTCTTACATTTATCTTTAATCAAATAAAATTTCCATCAAAATGCAAGAGATCCAGTTGTTAGAAATAACTGACATAGATGTAGGATTGCATGGTAATATTTTCAAGATGATGAGATAAAGCAAACCATAGTTTTAGGATTGTTATGATGATTTTAAAGATATGGTAACTTTTAAGATCCTTTCATGAAAACTATTACCAACAATAATGCCACCGATTGTCTTTTTTTTTCACTGTAGTAGGAAAGAATGGGCCACCTCAGCAGTCCCTGAGGCAAAACCATTACTCTCCTCACAGTGACTTTAGCAAACGTGGTTCCCCTTGTTTTTGCAATATCATGCAGAGCTAGTGATCGAGTTTGCAAACTCTGATTGATGAAAAAGCATGCTGTCTTAGAAAGTAAGAGTTCATAATTTTTCTCGATTATTGAAAGTTGAATAATATGCTCTGGCTTCATTTGTATCAAACAACTGTGAAACCTTGTTTGGGATTCCTGCAGATCAAAAACAGTCCATCACACCGCTTGTGTGAAAGAAGCTGCCCTCATGGATCTAAGAATATAGCTATAAAACCAAGCACTTGCAATTATAGCATTAGGAGAGGGCATTATCTAAGTACTTAAAAAGCATTTGACTACACTAACAATGTAAATTGAAACATAAAAAAGAATCTTGGGTGGAATAGGGAGACGATTAGTATAGCAAGTTGTTACGTTGGGCAAAAAAAGTGTGACTGGATCTACATATGGGACAAAGAATCTATTTGGGCTGATTGGAAGGTGGGGAAGTAGAAAAAGAAGAGTAGGTGAGAATTAGTACGAGGTGATGAGACTATCATTGTGATGAAAAGGAAAGGTGTAATGAGCCAAAGAGATTCCTTTATTAGAATAGATTTAAAGTAACACTGGGAAATGATAGTCTGAACATTTATATCTCATTTCATCAGATTTTCAGCTATAATTTGGCTCATCTGCTGTGGTTGAAAACATTCCCAAGTGAACTTGGAAGCAGTTTGTTTTCAGGTGAATGCTTCTTCAACAGAGACATATTATATTAAAATATAGTGAAATGTTTTTATAATATATACACATTATATAAATATATGTATATATTATATAAATATATTATTATATATTAAATATTTCTAATATATTATAATATTTCCTATAAGGCAGCCATATCCTAAGAGATATGGTGAAGGCTATTTCCTTTTTGAGAACCCATATATGTGAATCCAGAATCCACATGGCACATAGCCTTACCATTGACATCCATATGATTCCTGGTATTATTAAGAGTAATAACTCATGGTGATAATGTTGTACAATGTGTATATTAATATTCAGCTTTAAATACTCTCTTGACATGGTATGTCAAATAAAGGACATTACAAAGTGTATTATCAAGGTTACTCTTTGAAGTCGTTTCGGTGACCAGTAGGACCAATACACAGTCAGTTTTTGAAGAATACATTGAAGTCGTGAAAGTTTTCTTTTACTTGGATCTGCAGTCAATGCCCATGTGAACACCAGTCAAGAAATCAAATCATGTATTGCATGGAGCAAATCTGCTGCAAAACAAAATAATTGCTAAAAACAAAGATGCTTTTTTGGGAATCAGCGTTGAACTGATCCAAGCATGGTATTTTTATTTGCCTCATATGTATGTGAAATTTGGGAATGAATAAGTACACCCAATTCAAAATTGATGCATTTGAATTGTAGTGTTGATGAAGAATCCTCAATAAGCCATGGACTTTCAGAAAAATAGCAGGAGCCTAAGTAGTATAGTGCGTTATGGTCTGGGCTACTCAGCTCACAAGGTCTGGAGTTCAAACCCAGCAGCCTCTTCAAAAAAGAACAATAATGATTTCTGCTCCCATGAAGATTTACAGCTTCAGAATCACAAAAGGGAAGCTCTACTTTGACTTATATGGTTGCTGTGATTTAGAATGGATTGAATAGCCAGCACTGAAGTTTGTTGTGGTGCTATTTCTCCCCCTTAAAAACAAATCTATCAATCTGTAGGTCTTGGAAGAAGGGCAGCCAAAATTCTCTTTCTTGATGAGGATGGCAAAAGCAGTCCCACTTCCCAGGGGCATGTGATCAGGAGGGATCGTCCCTGAAAAAGGAGATCATGATTTGTGAAGGAGAGAGTCAGCAAAAGAAAAGATGCTTAATGAAATGCTGCAACAATGGTTTCAAACAGCAACAGCTCGGAAGATGATTGTGGCAGTCATCTAATCCGGTGTCAATTTGAGGATTAAGAGTGTTGGGGTGGGGGCTGAGCCCTGGTGGCGTAAGTGGTTGAGTGCAGGTCTGCGGCCCACGGCCTTGGCGCTTCAAATTCAGCGGTGGCTCTCAGGAGCAGCGCTGGGTAGCGCCCACAACCACCAGAGGCAGTGATGCCCCCACCCTACCCCCCAAAAAAAAGAGTGTTGGGGTGGGGTCTTGCTTATAAATCTGGAGATAGCCAATGAGACCTCTGTGTAGGCATGGTTCTCTGAGAACTCTGGGAAATCTGGCCATATTTCCCCCTTGAAGGTGATGACTCACTACTGAGTCCTTTGGAGACACATTACTTACAAGACATCCTGCAGGAGAAGTCACATGGGCTTACTCTGATGGAACCAGACCTCTGAAAAGTCACATAAAGACTTCTGTTAGTGCTGAGATGCTTGAGAAGTCACAGAGAGGTCCCTGCCAGTGCTGAGATGCTTCCACTGCCACTGGATTCTAAGATTTTCTTACCCATTGGCCTGTGATTGTCTTACATTTGATGTTATTGCATGTACATCGTGAATCTGAAGAAAACTTTATAGATTGGTATCCGACATATGGGATATATATATATATATATATATTTCTGTGTTGTCAGTGTTCTGCTCCATTCCACATAGAATCTATGACGCAGAATCGACTTAATGGCACTGAATAACCCTGTTAACATATTTGTGCTACAATCTAGCATTGCTTGTCAACTTCGAAAAAGTCTTAGCAGAAGAAGATGCATTAATTTCAGTCAAAGATATGGTAACAATGTAGACATACAATTTAAAGACCTCCTTAGTACAGCCATGATTTCATAACAGAAGTGCTAGGATACCAGACCAAAATGATTACTTTTTAATTACTGATGGTGTAATACACATAGCTATGTACTTTAGGGATCAAACAAAACTAAATGAAACTTATGTACCCTCACTTCCCCTCTGACACACAGAAGAGCAGTAATTTATTTTACAATAATTTTTTTCTTTTTCACTGAAATAGTGAAAATGAATAACTTTAGCATTGGTTTAAGAACATCTGAAATACTATTGCTAAAATATAAAAGTATTAAGAATATTTCCAATGCTCATTTAAAGGAATTTTAACAATCATATTCTTATTTTTTCTCTTGGATTTTGCTAATGTATTGTCTCAGATACACATAAAAGTCTGCAACATCCACTTTTATATCAACAAATTCTGAATGATGGAATAAATGGAAATGCTTAATTTTACATAAATATAATTTTAAAAATTAGCATCAGTTAAGATATACTTGATTCCATTTATCTTGATACCTTAGACTTTTCTTTCTAGATAGAAAGATATTGAAATAGTATGTTCACATTACTCAAATTTTATATATCCACTGCTACTATTATGAGATTTTATATAGACTATATATATTTGGGAACATATATATTTCTGCAAAGGTCTAGCCTGTATTCAGTTCATGGAAATGATTCAAGGTTCACTTAATCCATTTATTTCTAGCTGCATGTTTTTCTATTAAACACTGTTATTTAAAATTTATTCTCTTGTAAGTGATAAGTAGGTTGGCAATTGTACCTGAGCAGAGCTTTTAAATCTGTATGCTTACATGCAGGAAAAATATCATCTGGAGTTGCCAGAATTCAAACCGTATAGACTATTTGCATTTTTATTGTATTTAAAATTTTTTCATTATAATATAATTGTACACCGTAAGCAATCTCTGGAATTGCTGACTAGTTCAAAAGGGAGTCTAATGGGATCTGAAATCAATCCATAGATCTGCCACTGATTGATTGTGTGACTTCTGCTGCCACTGAAATGACATGAATTGTGTGGCCTCAACATTTTTATGCCTCAGTATTTCTCTAATGATAAAATAAAGTCCTTATCTCATACACATGCTGCAGGCACACTTAATAGATTACTGATTAAGAAGTACAAGAGTAGCTTGTATTTCAACCGGTTACCTCACTTGAGATTATCACAGATAATACAGAGGCTAGGACTGGATCTTTCTAATATTGCAAATGCGGTTTTGTATACCTGCCAGGTTTCAAACTCCTTTTAAAAGCTTTTTTTTTTATATTCAGGCAAACTTTTCCCCCCTTTTGATTTATAATATATTTTCTTGGCATTTAGTACCTGTCTTACCTCATATTTAATTTTCTAAGCCTGAAATGAATGGGTGTTTAGTATCCTACATACTTACCCTTTACTGCTTCAGATCTTAAGGGCAAATGAATGATTTGTAGTAAGGGATATCTATTGTTTGTACTATGTCCAGCGAGTAGCAGTCCTAGGTACTATCTTGACATTGCAATATTTGCTAGGTCAGCAGTGTTGAAACATGTCTTAATTCAGTGTGAAACACCACAGTATCTCAGGCATGTGATTTTTCCCCTAGAAAAGGGTGTTGTAACATCAGGCAGAAAAAATGGAAGAGAGCAATGTGAGCAGAATGAGCAAAAATATTGCCATTCTTAATATGTCCATAGCCAGAAAATGAGAGGTGAGCTGGCCTCTTGTTTTTTTAACAGTTTTACTAGCATATACATCACATATCATGAAATTCAAGAGTTAAATCATATAAAGTGGAGTTGCACATTTATCACCACCATCCATTTTTAAACCATACCACCAAGAAACCATTAGGCTGGCCACTATGTATATAGATTTACCTATCCTTGATTCTGTAGACAGTAAAACAAGCCAAAATAAAACCCTAACAACAATCACAACATAAATCAGAGTAAAGCCTCCATAAAACAGTAAATATTAATAACTAGATTAAATTAAAATGTGTTAAAATGGAGATGAAATGATGAGATAACCTGACTTCTCTATGGATACTCGTATTATTTGCTTATAAGGTGCATCAGTGCAATCAGTGACTTTCAGATGCCTTGCACAGATTAACTTCAAGTGTGATGAAAAGAAAAAATTCCAAAATGTTGTGTTATTGCAAAATAGCAATAAATCAATTCATTATTCTTACTTCTGTTCATCACAGTTTTAAAGGTTTAATAATCTTCTAACGCAAAAATTGTTTGTCAACTATGCAGCTCCAAAACATATTGATCTTACAGAATTTAGTATAAAAACTTAAACTCAGATATATTATAACTTAAAAAAATTATCCTGTATATCCTGTGATTAATTTTGATCACAATCTTCAAAAAGATATTGTTGAAAACAGACCCTTCAAAAGAGCACATCACTTTAATATATTGAAGCCATTGAATTATGTGATATGTGAATTACATGTCAAAAAAACCACACCTACTGCTCAGTCACATACTGTATCATTGTTGAAACTTTGGTGCCGACAGTCATAGTAAAATATGGAGCTAAAAAGTAGAGCGTGCTTGCTAGAGCAGAGACGGGTCAGGGACAGAGTAAGAACCTCAACCCCTCTGCTTGAAAGAAGGGCTCCAGCAGTGAGCTCAGGCCTCAGGCACGTGTGAGACTTGTTCAGGACGGGCGAGTGTTGCGTTCGACAAGAGTCGGATTGCATTGATTGGGAGAGCACTCGATGGCATCTCATGGCGGCAGCAACCATCTAGGACCCCTTTTCACATTAGTGATGGCAGCAGTGAGCCGGGCAAAATGAGGCAACGCTAATGTTAGCTGTCACGTTGTGTGTCAACGTGTCTGGGCCATGCTGCACAGTGGCGGGTGTGGAATGCAATGATTTAATTTGGTAGCTGTGTCACGATGTGATTATCTTCCTTTTTGCAATGTGATATAGTCATCATCCATTTTTGCATAACATAAAGTGACCAGATTTTAAGCGGGACACCAATGACCGGGGTGGGGTTGAGGTGGGGTGGGGTGGGGTGGGGAGTGTGTTCTTGATTAAAAATTTGGTCTATATGGCGCAACAAAATTTTCATAGAATGCAAAAATAGTATTGTAAAATATTTATTTTAATTTTAAATTGCCGCGGGATGTTGTTGAATTGTTAAAAAGCGGGACGTCTTGTCCCTTTAGCAGTTCCCAAATATGATGTGGTCTTTGGAGTCTAACCGTGTTAATAAATGGATATCGTTTAGAGTCCTCGGGCGCTCCTCTCATTCCTGTCTTTTCTTTTAGTAGTATAGGAAACAAAATCTCAGCTCAATTAAATAACATTCTCAAATTATATGTCTATTTAATGGCAAAGATCCAAAACTAAATTCAACGCTATTAAGTTAACGACTTCGGCCACCTTCTCTATCTAGAACATTGCCTCCATAACTCTTTCTGGAAGCAAATAATCTCATCTTTCTCCTGAATAGCAGCTGGCGGGTTTCAACCAACAGACCTTGGGACAGCAGCTCAGCACCTAACACAGAGCCCTGGGGTGGCCCAGTGGTCACAGTGGGGTTTAACTTCACTTTCAGAACGCCAGGGCAGAGTCCTCTCCGTGACGCTCTCTTCACACTCCCAGCCAGACCTGTAAACAGAAAACACCACCATTATGTCCATGTCTCTCAAGCTGCTCATAGTTGAAAAAGTCTGTTAGTAACATTGCCATTTTTAGCATAGCTTTATCTCTTATGTACTCAAGTCCTTGTTCTATCCTTTAAGTTCAGAAGTTTTAAATAATGTCCTCAATGAAAATATTTGCATACTATTAAATGATCAGATGGCTTCTTCCTAATACATGTAAAACAATGAATTATTTTAATACTGTACAATGATTGCCTCTATAACTCTTTTTAATATAATTTTATTGTATAAAAGTAGTTGGATTTAATCCTTAGAAAAGTTGTTGTATTTAAGATGATTTCTATTAGTTGAAAGAGTCAGCACATATTAAACGTTATCAAAGCAATAAATGAAAACATTAGTGAAGCACTCTGAACACAAGAATCATGCAAAATCTCACCCACGCACTTCTGCAGACAATGGACAAGAATGACAGAAAGCTTTGATCTCCCCTGGATAACATGAAAGAGGAAGGCTGGGGCGGGGGAAGCGGCATCTGTTAGAAAAGGGGTTTAATGAACAGGCTGGAGACTAGCTGAGTGTTGACAGAGAGCATGAGAAAAGAGCAAGAAAAAGACAAAATGCAGAAAAATTATTTATAGTCATAGACCTCAATAGACCCAAAGAGATAAAAAGGCTTAAGAGGAAAAAGTTAATAAAATAAATGCAGTTTGATTTATATTTAAATAATTTCAAATTCCCGCCCAAAGTTCTTTGCAGATGTTTTCTGTGTTTGGGAGTGGGGTGGAAGGTGGTGATGGTGGGGGTTGGGTAGTAGTTGTATTTATGTGTGTACATCTATATATTTGTGTGTGTATGCATGAATGTGTTGTATATTATACATATAAATCTTGTTAGATGTAATAAAATATAGAATACTATATAACATCTGTGTATTTGTGGAAGGTGGGAGTATTTATTTATTATATATGTGTGGCTACCCTAGAGAAATTAGCAAGACAGATATAAAAATATGTTATATATATAGACTGAACAAAGAGTTAAGAAACCACAGTGGATTGATCAGAGACGTGTTGTATTGCTAATAACAAGATCAGTGGCTCAGTGCGTAGAGGACAAGGTTGCCTACTCCTAAAACGCTTTAGTCTCAAAAAACTGTGACACAGTTCTACTCTGCATTCCGTTGTGGCTATGAGTTTGAATCTACTTCATGGCAGTGGGTGGGTTCAACAAATTTATGGAAAATTTTTATCTAACGGAAAATAAATACATGTTGTGGTAGAAAGTCAATGCTTACAAATGCATATGTTCTATATACAGACAGAAATTCCCTGGGCATTTGTCATAACTCAGCTATTAATAATACCTCTAAATAAAGACATTTCATGTATACTCTACATTGAAAGAGTTTTTAGACATGTAAAGTTTTATATCCCAAGGGTTTGTTGTTGTTGTTGTTGTTGTTGTTACTTGTTTTTCCAAGTGGTGTCATGCTGATAAAACTGAAGGTTCCACTCTCAGGGGACTTTTTTTGGCTTGATGTCTAATTGTCCTATAGCAGTTTCCAAGCTAATGTCTAGCAGGGGATGTGCCCATAATAATTCCTGTAATTAAACTGAAGTGCCATGATTTTAACATAACTGCAGCATACCTTTTACCTAGAATATTTTCTAATTTAAAGATATTACCAATATATAACCAAAATTATTGGCACTATCCAGAGACTTCAAAATGATGGTGGAATAATGGAATTAAAAGGTAATGAAAAATTTCCATGACAAATTTGAAGTTCCCTGTTTGCAGAGTGGGAGAAAGGTGAGATGTTCTGGTCCCAGAGCTCCCCGGGCCGTACCACTGTGTCCTCTGGGGTCGCAGAGTGTTGCAGTAAACTCATCAAGGCTCTGAGACGGGTCGTGGCTTTGTAGATAAAGCGATCCTAATTTGGAGTCACACATTTTGTGACTTTTGCCTATGTGTCTTGATGCTTACATACCACTTAATTTACATGGCATTCTTAACATATGTTTTCTTCCCCCGGATAATTATGATCTTAAAATTTAATTAAAACCTTCATTTTTAAAAGAAAGCATGTATACTTTAAGGATTTTATTTGACATGAAAGAATTCTTTTGCAGGAAAGCCAAGATCTAATATTATTTGGATTTCTGGAAAGTGTTCTTAGAGAAGTCACCCCATTAGTGTTTTAATAGAGTGCCAGTTTCAGTTTCCCTAAAGAGGAACAAACCTTTCAAAGCCTCTGTGGAAGTCTCCTATCGTTTTAATAATATTTTATTTATTTATTTTTTTTTGTAATTTACGTTTTCTACCTTGAATTTCTTTTCTTAATGCTGTCTGTACAATAATCTACTTCAATTTTTAATTTTGGAGAAGAGTCATTTGTCTTCTTAAATGTTAAGCTTTCCCCTGTGTTCCCTGTCAGAGGAAATTTGAGGAGTCCAGGTGGCATGGGGAGTTATGACTGGGCAGCTGAACTCACCATCAGCTGCGGGTGGTGAGTCTTTCTGCTCCCGTACATCACATCGCAGGTGTGAAGTGAAGCAGCAGCCTGTGTAGTCCTATTAGGATGCTGCGCGTTGGAATTGACTGGGTTACATAGAGTTGGTTGGGCTTTGGAAGAATTTTGCCTCTCCTAGGTTGTGGAAATTTTCTCCAATGTTTTCTTCTAGACTTTTTATAAATATAAATATATATATATATATACACACATATCTATATACACACACTAGATCTATGATCTATTTTGTTTTTCATGTGAGAAAGAAGCAGTTTCTTTGTAGCAACTTTCCTTAACAGTCTTTCCAAAATACTTAGCTAGTTTTAAGATCCGAAATTTTTTGCATATTTCTATTGCTTCAATTTTATATCTATTTTAGCTGTATTATTAAAATAACCAGTGACTTAGAACGATGGATGAAGCCCAAGTGGTGGGAGCAAAGGCAATAGTTTATAGAGGGAATGGGAAGCAGCTACAGATTACCCCACTAGTTTTGTGAAGAATCCCAAATCAATGCAAAACAAACAAACAGTATTGGTCCCAAATGAACTCAGTAATTTTTGAATGTAGAGTGGTCCAAAATTATAAATTAAGAAATCAAAGGCAATAATAAAATTTAATGAAGAAGGATGCAGAATTTTGCGGGATCAGAAAAAAACAGATTTACCTAATTTTAGGGATTAAAAGGGGGAAAAATAAATATTTTTGAATAGAGGTAAGAGCAGTTTGCTTTTTTGAAAAGCTTTACTTGAACTTCAATGTAGAAATTTTAATGGAAGAAGGCAAACTTGAAGGGCGTGATATTAAGAGTTTTATTTCAGGAAGTGGAATCATCGTATCTTGGTGACTTTAAATCTCTGGGCTAGGGTCCAGCAGAGACCACTTAGTCAGGGACTGAGAATCAGGCTTAAGCACAGGCATGATCTTAGAAGCAAATGCTTTTCTTTTTGTATTTCCTACGTACTTTCTTACTACCTCTAAGATCATAGCTTCTGTGGGTTTTATTTGTTTTTTTTTTTTGTCCATGATTCACTCTCTTTCTTTCACTGCAAACATGAATATTTTCCTTATCTAATAACTGTCCCCATGGCATATGTTCAAAGTAGTATAGTAGACCATGATACTTGATTTGTTAAGGGTATATGGGTGATTTTCAATGATCTGAATTGCCTTTCAATACACACGCATATATAACATATGTATAAGTGATATATGTACGAATCTTTTGAACTCTCCTTTTGCCTTCAAACTTGCTTCAACTCTCTACCTTGGCCATTACCTAGGCATTTCCTAATAGCCTGAACTTCTTTAAATTTCTTTTAATATCCAGGCTCTTTTCTTATGGAGATTATAGATATTCTGTTTACTACCTTCACAGATACTCACTTCTCTATTTGCTATGTCGAATTCTCCCCTTTCTTCTGATCTCAATTCAAGTATTACATTTTCAGACCACGTTTCCTTGAATTCTTTGTTACTACAGATAATGCAACTGTTACATATTCTTTCATAGCAATGTGGATTTTGAAGCAGACAAGTAAATAGCTACATATTGTATTTATTGTACCATAAGATGCATTTCCCCCCCCCCCCCACTTTGGGTAGAAATGAGGGTGCACCCTATGGTCCATAGGTGTGGTAGCCCAGAACACTTGTTTATGATCCATGCTGCTGCTTACTGTCCCCCGCTGTTTGCATGCTGTGGATTGCTGTGTGTTCCGGGGAAGTCCTGCCTCCTGGAGTCTCCATGTCAGTCAGGTCACATAATGGACACAGTGCCTGCCTCCCCTCACTTGTTAATGAAAGTGATGATGTTTCTTAACAACACTGTTGAGTTTACACTCTTAAATATTACCATTTTTGCTTCATTTTAATAAATATTTTAGTATACTGGTACTATTTGGTTCAGAATATTTTTTTCTTGTTTTCCTGTTCTAAAAACTGGGTGTGAGGCTAAGCCCCGGTGGCATAGTGGTTGTGCATGGGACTGCGGCCTACTGGGATGGAGGTTCAATTCCAGCAGTGGCTCCACAGGAGCAAAGGCTGGGCCTCCTACTCCCACCACCAGAGGGCAGTGATACCCCCCTCAAAAACAAACTGGGTGTGTCTTATCATCAGATGCATGTTATGGTCCAAAAAATATGGTATATGGTGATAAATGCTGCAACAAGGTTCAGGAAATTGCATGAAATATGATACATCATTTGCAGGTACAACTTATGTCACACAAACATCCTGATCATTTCTCAAGAATTTTGTAGTCTTTGTCTTTCCTGTGCAAAGAGTCACAAGATGCAAATTAGCAAATGATAATCCTCAACCAGTTTGACTGCATAGATTAATAGCATAAAATTGGCTTTGAAAATCTATGATTTTTATAATTTACTGAGCAAAATCATCTCAGAAAAGGGGGAAGAGGCTCCAGGAGTCTTTGATATGTATGCCCACTTTCATAGAGAGTTCAAACTGAGCAATATGCAAGTATACTGAAAATTTCTCTTTTGATTCTTTAGGAGGTGTAGAATAGAGATGGAAGTAATTAATGTATTAGCCTAAATATAGAAGATATTTAAATTAATTTTCACAATACCATTGGCACATGTGCAATTAAAAGCTATCCTGTTATGAAAACCTTTCTGTACTCATTAATTTGCCTAAATGTAAGCAAAAATAGAGAAGAGAACGAAGGCAGGTAGGAAGCAAAGAGGAAGAAAGAAGTAGGAAGCAATATAACCTAAAACCCATGTAGGACATGGAGATCTGGCTAGTGATGGAGACTAATGCATCTATTACTTTTTATTTAGGGTCCTTTATGCAAAATAGGATAGAATGCTTTGTTTGCAGGCTTCCACAATGTGAATCAGATCTGAGGTTTCAGCTTTCACCCATTTACCATGAGAAAGGGAGTGCAGACCACCTATGTTCAAGTCTACATTTCCTTCCTGAGAACTGGTGCACAGGAAGTAGTAAATATCATCAGAAGTGACATGATGCTCAACAGGAACTTTCTCCCTTAGAGTGCAGGGAAGTGGGAGTTTTATGGTGAGAGGAAAAAAGAGAAAAGTTGAAGGCAAAAGGTAGTACTATGTATGCAGTGCATTCAAAGGATAATAGTTACAGGTCACATTGCAAGAAAACTATGCTCCGTTGTTTGAGTTTGAATTTAAGCTCTCGGAGGATAGAAACATTTTCTATTTTGGTTTTTAAAAAAATGCCTTTCATCTTTACCCATAAGGAATTCAATTGGCAGGAAATGACACAACCTGCTTAACAATCAGATATTTCAGAGGTTGAACAGTTTGACCAGGAGCGAGTTTTCTTTGACTCTGCTAAAACGCCTTGTGTGCCTATGTGCGTTCTCATGTGGGAATACAGCATGCTATTTGATATGTGCAAACCATGAATTCAAGACTGCACATTATGGGCTGGTATAATTCAGAAATGATAAACATGATTGAAGAGATTTAGCTGAATGTATAGATTTATGTAAAATTGTTGCCTGCATGCCTGTTGGATAAAATGATATTCTAAAATTAGAAAAACTGTTTTGTTTAATTATCTTCCAATTGAAAATCTGAAGAAAGCATCTTAACCTTCAAGAAAGTTTCATAGTCTAGAAAAATAGTAACTTATTTTCTTCAAGTCTATAATTCCACTAAAATTACTCATTTTCACATTTCCTATTTATATATATAAAAATACAATGAGATATTTGTTATAATAATGAAAAGCTTTTATAGGTTTCGTTACTTATAAAGTTGAAAATGTTAATCTTTGTTATAGACATTCCATCCAGTAAAGATATGATCACCCTGAAAAATGGCAACATCTATACTAATTATATAAATGACAAAGCATAGGCTATAAATGAAAAGAATGATTCTGCAAGAGAATTATCACAATGGCCTGAGAGTGATCTTGAGGTTTCTGTTGCTATTTCACAGGAATGTTTTATGGTCCCCTTCTCAAAACATGCTTCAAAGCACTTGTTGAGATGAATGTTTACAGGTACTTTTTTTTTTTTACCAAATGGCATTCTCTTTCCTCACAATGCTAAATTGACTCATCATTGAGTCTGAGAGGATTATTACTTCAATTCCCTTTTTACTCTAAGAACAAGCTCCAAGATGTTAGGAAAATAGCTTTGCTTTTTTTAACAAAAAAAAATCCCACTCACATTGTTTAAAACACTTACCAAAAACAAAAGCTTGAAAAAAACATTCAGTCACACCAGATTCTTTCCATTAGAGAAGGACTCATTTCACATAGTATTAATCGCATTATGAGTTTAAACATTGACTAAATCAAACTGTTTTACTTGTCTTTGAATTCTGGAACTACCATTTTACATTTTGATTTTTGTTTTGTTTGCTGGACCACTCATTTCATAACATTTTTCAAATTAAGTTAATTTTTTAGCCCAGAGATGATCAATCATTATTTCATATTTAAGCAGCTGTCCAAAAGGTATTGGTAGTCATTAAGCATAAAGACACGGTTCTCTTTTTGTCATAGTATGATAGTTGTTGAGAAAGAAATAAATTGCTTAAGACAGCAATTCTGCCCTTAAATAGCTGCCAGATATGTTAGATAGACAAAATTGGAGTAGTTAAAGGTATTTTCCACAAATACTTTTGTTTCTTACCCATTTTATGCTGTGACTAATATTATGGATTTAAAAAATAAAATTACATCTATTGTGTTTTCTGCCCTGAAGAATTGCATAGCAATTATAAAAGAAACCCAATATATTATGAAACAATGACCAGTGAGTAGACTTATATACCCTATGTCCTCTCATGAAAACCTTTATGCAGGAGTATTTTGCCTGGTTACCGGTTGGTGGAAATAAGACTAGAAGCATTTCAGCAAAAGGAACCAGCATTTCCAGGTTCAGTTGTGCAAAAGGAAAGCAAAATGGAAACCTGGCATAAGCAAATAATATAATATCCTTATATTGGACTTCCAAAAATTTAGGCCAATGAGGATCTTATTCATAGAAAATTTCAAGAGGAAAATAATAACAACACTAACAACACAATAAACAAATTTATTGAGTTATACCTTAGCATGAATATTATAAAATTATTTGCTTAATGTCTATCTCCAGTAAACAATAAGTGTAGTGCATTGATACTGTGTCTGACTTCTCCAACTGAGCATGTCTGATTTCTGCCATGAGGTAGCATCACATATATATGTATATTTCTATATATCAAAATTTAATAAATGTATGTCCAAATGCTACATCAAATATGCTACTATAGTCAAATTTTACAACACTTTAATTGTCTAAATCGGCAGCTGAGATTTCCCCCTTTTTAATGGCAGTGAAAATGGGTAATAAGAGGATTAGATAACTGGCTCAAACGACAAATCTATTATTTGAATGGAAATCTTTGTTAGCTATTCATTTCTTAATACAGTACCTGCAATGACTTGAATATGCATTCTGATCATGGCCTAACATTATGCAGTTAAAAATATAAAAAAATAAAGATAAATATTGGTTGGAAAGTGATGGCCAGTGATGGCACGTGCTTGGGCCAGCAGGAACAAGTGCAGAGGTGTAAAGGAAGGGATTGTGATGTATAAGTTCTGAGTGCAATGGGGAGAAATAAGGTGATAAGTAATGGTGGATTAAGTGGATGCTATCTGTTTCAAATGCCAGCAGAGAGCAGGGTCACCCAAAGTGGACAGGTTTCCGTAGCGCTTCAAGACTAAGCACAGACTGCAAAGAAGGACTAGGCTGTTCCCTTCTGAGGAATCAGTGTCTGAAAACATTGTGGATAACATCAAAAGGAAAAGGCACAAGTAAGAGAAAGACTGATGGAAGAAATTTGGCTATGAGGGGCGTCAAATTCAAGGGGAGGGAATGTATAAGTTAGCAAGAAAAGCAAATTTTATAAGCAGTAAAATTTATCTTTATGGGTCTGAAATGTATTTCCATATTAAGCCTTTGAAAAACTTGGGACTTTTCTCTTCCTCTCAGCTCTATCATTCAGTACACAGGGCCCTGGTTATCATTTCAAGCATATGAAGAAACAAGTTAAGACAAGTTGTGGCCAAGCAAGATTAGAAATAACAGTGCCTTGTTCCCAGAATACTTTTTTTGAGTACACAAACCACATCTTTTTGCTATGACTTTTTAGAATCATACCTTTCATGTAGCCATAATCTGAATAGGTAAGCCTTCTCTCTTCTATTATAATACCTTAGTTATGTGTATAATTATCGTAAACCTCAGCTCTGTTTATTATTAGCTGTAACACCTGAGGCACAAGCAGTCTCTTTAATTGTAAAATGAAGAAAGAATATCTGCCTCATGGCTTGTTGGTGAAAATTATAAGACTAAAAATAACAATAGTAAAATAATAATGTGTACGTGCTCTGTTTACATAGGACATTGTCTTAGGGAGGTTGGAGTCAGAATCACTACACAGGAGCAAATTCTGATTTCACGCCCAGTTATCCAAATCATGCCAGAGGTCACAACAGTGTCCAACACACCCTAACACCTTCCAAGATGCCGAGTTTGCACTGCTGTGATTTGGTGTTGGCACTGGGGAGCGAGATCTTAGGACTGGCAGTGGACAGGGTGGCAGTACCCACCTCAAAGGTATTCCCACTTTAGGAAGTTATTTTGAAGAGGACTCAGAATTAGAAGAGCAATAAAGGTAGGGAAAAAAAAAACCGGGAAAAACAGACTTGCTCTGCCCTCTTCTTTATTCCTGCATGGTCGCCTAACTTTGGAAACTCAAGTTGATATAATGGATCTGACAAAGGCAAAATGAGTTCTTGGCTGAAAGCAGTCTGCGGTGACCACACATAAAGATTTAGTTTGACCTCTAAGCTTCGCATTAACCCCCAGCCATTTCTTTCTGGGCAACAATTCACCTCGTCATTGTTTTCCCTATCCCCTCAATAGTTTTGAAAAAGGAATAATAATACTACTTTTAATATAATACCAAGAGTTTGGGGAGTAGGGTAGGGAGGGCAAAGGGATAAAGGGGAGTTGATATAAAAGAGTGCAAGAAACAAGAAAGTGTTTTGAAAACTGGTGGCAACAATTGTATGATCGTGCTTGATCCAATGGAACTATAGATTGTTATAAATATCTGTAAGAGCTCCCAATAAAAATGGGGGCAATGAGTTTGACATAAATGTGGGGAGACCAGCCCCTCACACTATCACTAGTCTGGTAAGTGTAATCGTGTGATTAAAATATATAAGGATTATAGTAAAGTCATAGACAATAAGAGAGGGTGAACTAAAGGATTCCGACACATTTCATGGTAACGTTTTATGGTAACATGCTCATCTCCTGGATGGCCATGACTTCACCAGCCAAGTCCATGCACAGCGCAGATGGAAGAGATGGGGTGAAAGAAAATGATTTGTTTTCAACTAAGTTTTATATATCTTTGGGGGCCATGCAAGCCCCCTGATTACGTCACAGGAAGGGGTTGTACTATAGGTAATAGCATAATGAGTAGGGGGTGTTCTAGGGGTGTACAGGCTATAGGAAGAGGAGGGATTAAGGGTATGCATGTGATAAGATGGGCAGGTGCATAATGGCGGCCTAACCTTGATTATCTTTGAGCTGGAGATTATTTTTTCTGGGCCCTTCAAGGAAAGCAATGCACTGTCCCTAACAGCAGGGAGAGAAGCCCACGTACGGTGGGACAGACAAGAAGGTCTGCTTGTTCTGGATGGCTGGTGCTTTCACAGAGGTAACTAGACAATCACTTACCACTAGTTGCACGCAGTGTCCTGGGTCTGACATATATTTGGAGGAGAGAAGATGGAAAACAGTCTTTTTACATCCCACACATAACTCTTGGGAGTGGACTGAAGGGTGCTTTAAGATTATGCTAATTTTAGAACATTTCTTGTGATTCTGTTTTCTGATCCTTGTGTTCTAGAGAATGTTTATTGACTTTTGACAGGCAACAGAGTTCAACAATTTCAAGCAGAACTTGATGCAGGCTATGTTCAGCTTCCCCCAGTCACGTGCTCTCCTCTCTTGATCTTCTTGTCGTTTCTCATTTCCATCTGCTGTGCTCCCTCATCCCCCTGACCCCAGCCTACCAGTTCCTGTTTTCCCCCAGAGCAGTGTCTAAAGTTTTAGGATCAATTTCAAAGCTTCGTGAAATGAGAGCTCCGCCCACGTCTTTGTTCTTATTTCCTGTGACACCCCCTCTCATCCTCTCTTTGCTCTTCCTAAACTCAAAGATAACCCCTCTACACAGTTGGTCATTACACATCTCATTCCAAATGTAGCATCCTCCCAGGCGGGTATGAAAACATCCTTCTCTTTTATTCCCCACGTTCTCTGATAAAATCATGTTGTTAGATAGTACATTCCATATTCACCCTCTGCATTCCAAAGTATTTTACCTACCTATCTTCCATGGCATTGTGTCTGACAATGTGTAGACACAAATATGTAGCAGTTTACAGGTAGGCTGTTCGAATATTACGCAGTATCTCATACACTTAAACCAACATTTATAATCAAGAGCGAAATAAGGTAAGGATATTTATTGACAAATATAAATGATTATGTATACATATATGTAAAATATGGTAATGCATACATATAAACACATACATCTATGTATGTATAAATGTATATATTTATATGTGTATCCACCTATGAGAATGCATCTGTCTAATATATGTTAATATTTTATACATATTAAATTACTTACATTTCTATAAATTACCTTAGTTTTCTCTTATTCATAAACAATGTTATTTGTGACAAATGTACAATATTGTGCCATTTTTTATTCTACTGGAAAGCTGGATAATTTTCCATGTATTTTGTCAGCCTCTAAGAATCAGCAAATTTGAGTATTTTCATTTAAAAAAGAAAAATCTATATCCAGGTGAAATTTTTAAATAATTTGAAAGTTGGAATTCCAGCAGTGGGGCTGGGCCTCCTACTCCCACCACCAGAGAGCAGTGATGCCCCCCCCCCCAAAAAAAAAAAAAAAGAAAGAAAGTTAGGTTGTTACCACAGGTCAGTAGTAGGAAACTGCCGGCAGCACCTTGGGTGAATGATAAGGCTTTCTATTCTCATAATGATTTACATTCTTGGAAACCCACAAGGGAAGTTCTGCTTTGTCGTATAGGATCAGAATCAACTCAAGGCTAGCGAGTTTGATTTTGTTAGGCTCAGTTTCCAAAAATGCCCTTCTCAACTTTTGAACCCCCAAATTCAGCAGGCAACTATAGAAAATGTTTTGCCACTTTGGGGAGGATATTTTATTCTACCAAGACTTCACTCTTTGCCAACTGAAAGCTCAGTGGGTAAAAGCTACGGGCCACTTTGCTATGAGAGATGTGGCCTTCAGCGTCTGTAAGCCTTGGAAACTCTGGAGACCCGTGAGTTCCACTCTGTCCTTAGGTAAGTTGCAGACAATTTGATAGCAAAAGATTTACACTACCACACAGAACACATATACACTGGTACTTTTAATCATTGATAGATTAAACTGATTTTGCTCCCAAATCCTTGCTATTTTTGTCATGAGATGTTCTACTTGAGATGGATTCAGGGAATGATTAAACAGATCCTGTCATAAGTGATTCTGGTAAAAATGTTGTACAAATGTAAGCTGTTTGGTCTCCTGTAGGTTTAAAATATTTCTGAAAGAGAGTTTATAAAAATAACATTTAAAAATTTCAAATTCATTAATTAAACCCAATTTTCCTATGATGTCAAGGTCATTAGCTCTTCTGATTTGAAAAATCAGTTTCAAAACCAACGTTTTCAAATAACTACTTTGGAAATTTATTGAGAGTATATACAATAATTGTAGACAATGTGTGTAAACAATAGTCATGTAATAGCTGCCAAGTTATTGATAATGATCTATTAAGGCATCATTATAAACATAAGATAAACAAATAAATAAATAAATAATTCATAGTGATTTACAAAAGATGAAGAGATTGAAAATGCTAGCAAGACTATAGTTAATTCTATAAAATTTAATCATACTCAAAGATCAAAAGACATGAAAGACATAAGAACAGCTGAAATTGCATTGAAGCCTTTCTTCCTTTAAGCCTACGTGTGCTACACCCACATTGTGGGATCATTGATGCTCAGCCAAGCAGAAACCTAGACTTGAAACAGATCAGTGAAAATCAACACAAGATAATTAATAATGTCCTTGAGATACAGTAGTTTTTTATATAGAATGATGTAGTTTGTGGAAATTCACTCTTTGCTGACTTTTCACTTTACTAAGTATGATGCCGCTTTTCAGGGACTGGTCTCTTTTGAAGCATGCCTAGTAGGTAGGTGGATTTATGCAGTGCTCCAACAATGGGCTTGACAAGACAACAGCGATTGTGAAACTGGCACAGGATTGGCCCATTTGTTCTGTTGTATGTGTAGAACCGCTGAGTCAGGACAGAGTTGGTGCCTAGTAACACAACGCATAACTTTTGCTTTGTTTTCCTTTTAAAACAGAAAAGACAAGCCACTTTTAGTCTTATTCTCAGTGTTTTTAAGAAGAAAAAGAGGCGAGCAGTGAAAGCAGAAGAGCTATTATTCTGTGGACTTAATTAAACATGATCCATTTCCTTAGATTTTAAATAAGACATGATCATCTGTATGTGTATGTTTAAATAATTTTAAGTCTAATAGCATGGTTATGAAATATTATAAATCAATATAAAATATTAAATAGTACACATATCTATAAGAAAAGCATAATATATGGATACATCTCTATATTTATACTTAAGTGCTATTGATATAATTAAATGCATCTATTGCTGTATCCACAGTCCAGTATAGTGTTTTTTCATATGTACGTATTGCCTTTCAGTTTTTCCATCTGCAATATAGTCACTTAGAGACTTTTTGAGAGTAAATATGTTTATTGCTCATCAACTTTGATCAACCAGAGGTTTGGGAAAACCTTAGCGGCTTTTCATTCAACATTGCTAGACGGGTAAAAGGTCCATCTACCTGTGTTGACGCAGTGGCTTCAGCAGTGGGCTCAAGCATAGGAAAGGTTGTGTCAATGGCCTAGGGTTAGACAGTGTGTCGTTCAGTTGTGCATATGGTTGCCATGGGACAGAACTGACAAGCTGGCACCAAGCAACAGATAATTAGACCATCAAAGTTTGCTAAATTCTCCTCATCTATGTTCCCATTATCTGTTCATTGTTCAGTCAGTCTCTTAAACTATGCCACGAATTTATAATAGTTTTAAAAATTTTAATGATGCATTGGGTGAAGGCTGACAGTTCAACTACATTTTTTTATTCCAAAATCATATCATTGATTATGATCCCCCACATGCAATATCACTTGTCTCTCTTTATCCCTGTCTTTCCTGTCTCTGTTCCTCCTAACCATTCTGAAATTTGTGCTTGGGTGAATGCTTCCACCTTCATCCCAAATGTTTGAAGAGTGAAGCTCAAATCTAAGAAGGGCAGACCTTCCTAACTTTCTTATTACCTTAGAGACTTGTCTGTTATTTATCTGAAATGTGAACTGTGACGAGTTCATTCACAGACCTTAATAGTGACTGATGAGCATAATCTTGGAATTCTACCACTCTTTATATGACCAGTATGACTTGTCTATTTTTATTATTTTGAATTGTGGTCCACATTTTTCTCCTACCTTCTCCAGGACTGTGTGATGTGATCCTTTAAAATGTGACAGTGGTAAGGCACTGTCTTTTTATGTCAGTATCAGGAAAGCTTAAGTAAGGCGAAGAGGTGTCATCCTTAATTTTCTTCACTCTTCATTGCTCCAAAGGGGAGAGGAGAGCAATATTTGCACCTTTCATGAGCATCCCTGAGTATTAAGAGACCCGTCACTACTAATAGAAGCAAGATGCTGTGCCAACTTGATCCTGCTGCCCGCCATGCCTATGATACAGAGTTCCCTGCCCCAAATCCTTTTCCTTACTTCACCTTGTTTAGACCAACTCCTCTGACTTTCCTATTTTGAATTTATAGAAAATATGTAGAAATATACAACTTAGAGTAATGATTTTTCCTACTTCTCATTTTTATATGAGCTAATATTTTCTTCACATCACTTTTTTATTTTAATAACAGGAGTTATAGCAACAACTTTTTTATGATTCAAAATGACCAAGAATAAATACTAAGCCATTAATTTTTTTGCCAACTTTTCTAAAAATATAATAGTAGGTAGTTATTATATACTTTAATCTAATTACTTAGAATTATATTAAATTTCAATGCTTACATTTTCAAGTCTGCAATAACATTTTAATAGCAGTGACTAAAATATAAGCAATAAAAATATTTATTCCAGATTTTTGTCACGATACTTGCATAGTTCACAACAATGAAATCTTCTTTAGATCCAGAGACTTGAGAGAGTTTCATTTTATATTCAAGTGTTCACTACTATGTTAGACCAAGTTGACTGGAGAAACAATTCATTGACACTTAAATATATATAAGGAAAAACTTTCTATCAAAGAGTAAATATATTAAGAAAATATCCCATCTCAGTCTAGATCAAGTCCATAAATCTGATATAATCCCATAAGTCCAATACTCATTTACAGATCCTTCTCCAGACTCATGCAGCACATGCAGTGTTGCAAGGAAGACCACAGGCCAGTGGATGCAGTGGCAGTGGAAACATCTCCATGTGTGGCACAGGTCTCCACTGCATGCTCACTCAGGTCTCAGGCTGGGTCCACATGGCTTGTAAACAAGGAGGTGAAACAAAGAGAGTATGTGGCCCATTTCCAAGGAGAAAGAGAGAATGAGATGTGTCTCAAAAAGCATTTATCTGGATCATATCCAATCAAGCTCCAACTTGATTAAACTCCACCCACATATCCCTATGGAAGCCTACTTGGTACAATAAACTTAATCATCACAACTACATTAGAATATAAGTTCTGACCCAAGTCAGCAAAACATGTGGTACAGTGGTCTCTAGAGTGTTTAATTTGATTTCAAAACAAGCCACAGAATGCCTTAATACTTCTCTTAGGATTGCTTTTCTTGTACTTTGAGGACGTTAACCATGCATTCTTATAGAGTGGTCATAAAGAATGATGAAGAACTAATAAAAACATAATTATTTGGATCAGTATTTTTCCTAAGTAATACATGGACATGTTATTGGAGACTAGTTCTATATAGATCAATTCAACAATAGTTATTGTACTGAATGAAAAGTTATAGATATTTATAGTGTTGTGATGATTTGAGTTTTGAGTTTCTAGAATTTGAAGTTCACTATTAATTTCTAAGTACAACCATGAATACTTCTTAAACCATAAAGTACTTTAATCTGGATGTGAGATCAAGAACCCTTCTGAAAATTTTATTATTTGAAGCAAATCAGAAAGCGGGGACCATTTAGATGATATATGAAATATTAAGTTATGATAATTGAGTCATGATCCTTTAACATACTACCCACTGTCATTGCATTGATTCCAAACCATAGAGATTGTGAGACTGAAAATATTGTGGGAACTGATGGCCTCATATTTCTCCTAAGGAGTGACTGCTGGGTTTGAACTACTGACCATGCTGCCAGCAGCCCAATGCCTAACCCATGGTGTTACTGAGGTTTTATAAGAGTTTGTTCTATACTATTTAAAAATCCTAGTCCCTGCAGTGGTCAGGTAGATGACAAATAAAGAAGGAAAGACAAAGTAATAGGAAGTAGTTGGATCCATGTTGAGTCATCACATTAAAAATCCTAAAACTCACATAAATCAATTTAAATTTACAATTTGAAAATCTTACCTTAACAGAAATGTGTCTGGAGCAGACTTAATCTTTGCATTGCTAGTTTGCAGAGCTATGTAATGTAGTACAATAATTTATTATTTGAATATATGTGCTGCATGTTCATGAAACGTTAAACATAGAGATAACTAGAAAAAAGCTAGTTAGATCTAGCAAATAAAGAATTGGCATATAGTTGAATTTCTGTAATGATTCCCTTGCATTTTTAAAGCATTATCATCTTGTTTTGTATTGCTTCCTTAATGATATAGAAGACACATTGTTTTATATATTCAAAAAACATATTTCTCCGAGACTAGAGTCACATCCTGACACAATGCTGCTCTTGGTGTGCCAGAGTCCTTGGAGAGGATCTGCTAACCTCTATTCACTGGTGGGGCAAACAGTCAGAAACATGCTTTGCCAGGACTGGGTTCCTGGGAGGTGGGAGTGGAGGGCACCTTTCTTTGTACCTATCAGTATTGGAACCTCGTGTGACACGAGTCCAAAATAATAATAATAAGAAGAAGAACATATATGAAAAAAAATGTATTTCATATTCGTAATTACATATGATGTGCATAGTATTGTCTTCATCATTTCCAATTATCTAGAAACACCATAGTTTAGCATAATTCTCAATTTCCCCCCAGTATTCTAAATACCAGAATAATGAAACTTATGTGTTTTCTTAGGACATATTTAACAGAAGAAAAATAACCTGGCAAATGTACATGGACATTTTAAGCTGTCTTTCTAACTCTCAAGTTATTTTATAAAAATATTTTCTCCTCCCTACACCCACCACTGGAGAGCAGGGATGCCCCCCCCCAAAAAAAATTTTTTTCTCCTCAAACATTGAGGGGAACTATCTCAGTCCTATAACTTTGCCAAGACAATAATTGTTTCTGAAACCTTTTCTGATTTGCTGAAAGAAAAACATACATCTACATCATCCCATTATGGCAACACTTGAATGACAGGCAAGACTTTGCTAAAACAAAACCCAATATAAATAAAATGTTAATCATTTTGGCCTGCTTTCTTCACAGATGGTATCTATGAAAAGTCCTGAAATGTAAAGAAACCCTACGTTAGTTGGTTCCAAATCTTCTTACAGTACATATGCTCTTTTCTTTGACATATTTATATTCAGGATGATAAAATTCCCTAGTGATGTCTAATCGTGAATAAAACAAACACATTTATAAAAGGAAGGGGTACTTTCACAGATTTAGATAAAAACACTGTATTGCTTGATATAATTGTTAGATTGAAAAAAATCTGACTATATTTTAAATGTGAAAAATTTAAATGAACACGTGGAAAGATCAAGGGAATTGCTCTGCTATTTTCATTTTTTAGACTATTATCTTTCAGCTTATTTTACCAGTAGGTCTCACCGGGGCAAAGCATTGTAGAGTAAATTGTTCATGTTCTGGACTTTCTCATTCTAGGAAAGATAGAATTTTCCCTTTCATTGTTATATACCTTGGGAGTTAGCATGCATTTGTAGCTGAATAATTATACCATGACAGGTATGTGATATCTGCATAAACTCAAATTAAGCTCCTATTAAAAGCATAATATGCATGAAATCTGAACACATATGCTTTCTGTTTTCCTTGGTTGATACTATTAATTTTAATGATGACAAAAAGCAGATGAATTATGTCACTGATGTTTGTTTGGGGATCTCAGATAAATTTAGGTCCCTTAAATTTAAGAGGGCAAATCCTATTTAAACCAGCTGTAAGAATTGCATGCATTTATGTATTATAACTGAGATGAATGATAAAAGTAAACTTAAAAGTTAATAAACTTGGAAACATAATAACTTCATATACCTTATACATATGATATTATAAATATGTTTAAAACATATAACCTTTCTTAATACATTAGCAGTATAATATGAGATCTTTACTATTTAAGTTCATTATTATTTGTCTTAGATAATTGATTTAAAATTAATTTGGGTTTCTACCATATGCATAAAATATGAGGAATGTAAAGTTGAGTTAAGAGATCTATAGCAATACTTTAGTAATGATATGTACCAGTGAAGGTGGAAAAAGTAGGATGCCTGGCTCTGCTTCTTTATGGTTTTTGTATTCTAAGGGAAGCCAATCTTTCTCCCAGTATATACACCATATACACAATGGGAATAATCATACTTGGTATTCTAAGAGGTGTTTCTGAAAATAAATAAGCACATATCTATAAATTTTTTAGGATAGTGTTCTTGCCTGAAAGTTGCTTAATGAATATTATCTTATTTGTATCATAGGAAATAAGTTATCCACATGCTAGCATAGCAAAATATACCATTAACAGTGTATTTATGATTAAGTAGAATTATGATTACATTTTATCTGATCCAAGTATGTTTCATATGTTAGTATACATTATAAATTATAAAGTTTTTGAAACATTTATGTAGAGTATTCCAATTTCATAGAGGATAATGTCAACATATCAAAGTAATTTTTAAAACTACATAGTACTACAAATAGTTGACTAAATGGCGAGCAGTAGCTAGATTACATAATTCATAACCAATAGCCTTTTCCTTACATCTGCCTCAAAGTCAACTATCAGGTCGACTATTTTCAGTCACTGAAAATCCATATAATCTTTGGATACAATTTTGATAATAAAACTCACCATAATGAAGTAATGTTTGAATAGATATCATAGAAATTGTAGTTGGCCATGGCCAAACTGAATGTGAATTTTCTAGGAATATTGTCTCCTCTCATAATAAATAGTACCTTTTTCTTTCATGGATCCTAGTAAATATTTTTAGAAACAGAAATTTTATTCAGTAACAAAATATGCATATTGATATCTGCAGTTTATTGTATAAGTTCATGAACATTAAATTGAATCATATTGACTTATCCTAAGAAATATGGAAAATGGCCTCTTGTCCAACTGACTTGAAGGGATCCATATTTTGCCAGCTACTAAGCAAGGTGACTGAGCAGAATGCAGAGATTATCAAACAAGATAATTAATACATAGCCAAGTTAAGTTCTGCTGAAAATCCTTCAGCAGCAGTTGCACTGGTCCAATGACAGGAAGCTGGCCGTAGCCAAGCCAGATTCATAAGTGGACATGGAATGAGGGATATCCTTGGTGACATCAAATGGATCTTGGCTGAAAGCAGGGAGTACCAGAAAGATGTTTACTTGTGTTTTACTGACCATGTAAAAGCAATTGGATGTGTAGATCATAAAACTATGGATAGCACCTGAAAGAAATCCACAGCCCTGCATAATGTGCGTGTGGAATCTGCACGTCCACCAATATGCAGTCTTTCCAGCAGAGCAAGGGTATACTGAGGTATTTAAAATCTGGAATGAAGTGTGTCAGGGTTGTATCCTTTCACCATACCAACATAATCTATATACTGGTCCGATAATCCACGAAACTGAGCTATGTGAAGAAGAAGGTGGCCCCGGTAATAGAGGGAGGCTTATTAACAACTTGCGATGTGCTGGTGAAAGAGGCTCACTTGCAGGTGAAGATCAGAGACTGAAGCCATCAGATTGCAACATGAGACAAACCTTGCAATTTTATTTCAAGGTAATAACATTCAGATTCCTCATAACTGATCACAGCAAAATAAATGAAGAAAAGATTGACCTTAACAAGGATTTCGCCTTGTTTTCATCCATCATCGATGTCCATGGAAGCAGCAGTCACAACATCAAGCGACATAGGGCATTGAGCCCATCTGCTCTCCTGGACCTCTTTCACAGTGCTGCAGAGCAAGGGTGTCCCTTTGAGGGCAAAGAAACGCCTGGCCAAAGCCATCTATTTTCAGTTGTCTGATCTGTATGTAAAACTTGCATCTCCAATACGGAAAAACCAAAGAAGAACTGATGCATTTGGGTTGCTGAGCTGATGAAGAAAATTCAAAGCACCACAGACTGCTCACAGGACAAACAAGTCAATCTTGGAAGTACACCCGGAACTCTACTTGTGTCCAGGATGGGAAGACTTCCCATGGACCTTCTATTTTAGACTATGTCATTATGCGATATGAGTCCTTGGACATGGGCATTCTGCCTTGTAAAATGGAGTGGTAAAGACACAGAGGAGAGAGCTTGCCCAGTGACTTCAGCAATGGGCTTAAAGTCAACAGCACTGATGAGAAGGGTGTGGGATGGAGTAGGGTTCCTTACTGTTGTATAGAGGGTCACTGTGCCTTAAAAAAGACCCAGGAGCACCTAACAACAAAGCACAAGGACATTTACATCCTCATCATATTATTTCGTAGGAAAGTGTATTCTTGTAAATCCCTTAGGATAAAGTTGATTCTGTACCTTTATTTACTGAAGGAAATAATATACTCAAAGGTGGGTATATGTACATTTCAAAGGGTGATCCTATTAAGAGTCATTATAATTATTCAAAATATGTTGGCATAAAGCATGACTGAATATTGCATTTAAAGACAAGCATTATAACTAGTATATATATAAAATTACTCAGTCTTAAAAATAAAATAAGTTCTTAATTTTCATCAGTTTTCTTTGGTTGTTATTCTTAGTTACTCTGTGTATAATAGAATGAAACACTGATCTTGCATCATCCTCAAAACTGTTCCAGGGTGTGAGGGCATTGCAGCCACTATGTCAATCCATGCCCTGGAGGGATTTTTCTCCTTTTACTGACCCTCCACTCTTTCAGGGATGAAGTTCTTCTCCAGGCTCTGATCCCTCCTGATAGCAGATTCAAAGTATATTGCCAACATGTTGTCTAACGACCTTTGACTTTCTTCACATACAATATCATGGACATCACTCCACAACTCCCCTGTTCTGCAGTCTCTAGTGTTGGATGCATCTTTTTTCTTTTTACCCACATGATCTCTAAATGCAGGTGGCATATACTTAAGATCATTCTTTGGTTCTCGTAGGCTTGTTTTCAAAATTCAAAAGTTTATCTTGAACTTGCTTTAATTTTTTAAAAACATGAACTTGTTTTATTTTTTAAAACTTGGACTTGCTTTCATTGTTTTCGAAATTTCAAAGTGCTTCTTGAATGTGCAAATGCAGGTTTGTTCCCCATCACTCCCTGGCCTTGATCTGAGGGATGGTGTTGGGGTTCTGCCTCATCTCTCACACAGACGCAATTGACTAGATGCCTGTGTTGTCCATCTGGCAAAGACATGTGTCTGGTCACTATTTATCTTCTTAAAAAGGTTTCTGTGTGTATTGCTGTTCTTGTAGCATTCTAGTATGCCATTTCCAGCTTAACATTTTTTAGCATTATCATTATATTTTATCATTATTATTTATCATTATTTTCCAACTACAGATTCCTCTTCCTTTCTTATTTTTTATATTAAAAACTAATAATTATTGATGTATTTTGATTACATGTTTGATAAATTTTGGACTGCAGAAGTTGTTAAAAATCTTCAGTTTTATACTTTTCCATACTATTGGTTGATACTTAAATTTGAATAGTAGTCATAATTGGTCTTCCGAAAGTGTATGCATAGTTTACTGCATATACTTATGCATAGTTTACTATTACTGAAAGCATTGTACTTCAGAATAGCTCTTGAAATTCTCTTTTTGACAATGAATATACTACTATTCCTCTTCAATAGCTCATCATGGCACAGTATACAATGTGATTATCCACTTCAGAATGACCAATATCAATCCATTTCAACTCACTAATTCCTAGATTATTGGTCTTCGTGCATTCCATTTTATTTTTGGTGACTTTGAATATGTTTCCTAGAAAAATAGTTCATTGGTTCAATGATTATAAAAGGATCTGAAGCCATTTGTTCTCATTTTGAACCAAATACATCTATAAATAAAGGTTTCCAAAGATATCCTCCATGCACATTTTTGATGCTAATTCTATTTTGAGGAGACTACTCTTCCACATTCATATTGTACATGCCTTCGAACTTGAGGGACTAATCACCTGGCACTATATAAAACCCTGTTCCATTGATTATTCAAAAATTTTCAGTGACCAGTTTATTTTAATTATAGATAACTAGGTCCTTTTTGGTAGAGAAGCTATGCAGAAACGGTGGCTAGCTGTACTATTGTTTGAAATGCCAGTAGCTTAGCTACCAGCATGGCAGCAACATCCAAATCATCAGTTGGAATAAATTTGACTAATAAAAGGGAATTGTGGATTACTTATATACTCAGACTGTGGTAGTTACATAATCTATTGTTGATTTGAGATTTGCGAGTGAAGGGGTGGAGTTTGGACTGTCAATCAGGTCATAGTTTGATGACTTCATTTGGAGGCACTAGGAGATAACTAGCTTTCTAGAGGCGGGACACTTGCTCACTCCCTGGGGAACATTCCTGCAGACAAGACACATGAAGCTAGAGGAGTCACGTGGAGACCCCTGCCAGCACCGAGATGCTTACACCACCACTGGAACCACAAGACTTCCCCCCCACTGGTCTGTGATCTTCCTGCATTCAGTATCATTGCATGTGTTTTGTAAGTCCCAAGAGGTCGTCACAGATTGGTATCAAACATATGGGCTAATATAGATTTATGGACTTGATCTGAACGAGGTTGGGATGTTTTCTTAATGTACAATTGCTCTTTATATAAAGCTCTTTCTTATACACATATGAGTGTCTATGAATTTGTTTCTCTAGTCAACCTAGACTAACACAGAGACCTAAATTTTTATAGTGTTTCTTTCTTTGAATTTATCGTTTTACTTAGGCTATTTTCCAATTAAAAATAGTCATTTACTTGCAGTGATTCCTTTTTTATTGAAACAAAAAATCTAGTGAAAGATGAAATGCTAATATGATATGGCTTTTAATCACAGTTAAAAGAAGGCTAATACATTATAATCAAGACCCAAAATTATACTGGCTTTATTCACACAGCAGTACATTTCAGATTTCTCAGAATCCAGTGACTGAGATCAGGGTTGCATTTCTTTTGTATCATTCCACAATGTATATTGTTAAATAACTATACCTGACAGAATAATCTTTATGAAGCTTATTATTAGTAATTGCTGTTATATTCCTTTGAAGATTCAAGGACTCTTAATTGCTCTCAATTTTGAAATAACTAGGGATATTAAGGCTTCATACAAGCCAGGAAATCAAGTTTGAACTACTTGATTAGTAGAGGGACTGGGCTGAAGTTCAATAGCTGTATTTATTAAAATATGTGACATTCCAAAGAACAGTATGTAGATAATGTAAAGAAAACTGAAATTTTAAGCAATCTGTATAATTCCCATATATATGTATGTGAAAGGGAAAAGGATCAATAGGAAAAGTAAATGCAGATTTTTAGAGAGCTAGGACCATAAAATCACACCATATAAGATACAGAAATATCTTTGCAGATTAATTTATTGAGGGCTTCTTAAGACTACTGAAAGTCTGCCTGTTTGCATATGAAATGAATAAATACTTACCATTATTTTTCTGGATGACAAAATCCTTATGTTTTACTGGAATGTAAAAGGGAATTCTGACTCAACTGAGGTCAAGAAACATGACCTACATATAAGCTAATTGGCTTGACCAAGATATAACCCAGAATGTACATATTTCCTTTCATTTGCTGAGGTAGGTAGAGACCTAATTCTCCTCTTCCTAGGCTCAGAGCATCCTTCTTTACCTACCACTGACTCTAAATCATCCCATACATCATGGTATGCTCATGATATTACGGCATCTCTTTGATACAATTTTTCCCTAATTAAAATGGTCACTGTACACTGACATCTTCTGAATACAGGCCAAATTGCTTACTTTGGCAAAGAATGAGGTCCACAGTTTGGTATGATAGTCATTTTTCATTTTTATCTCTAATATATGTTTACATTCATCATTTGTATAAGTTTCACTTTGTGTTTATTCCTCAACTATGAATTATGGTTATTTTCTTTTGTGATTTCTTCATACCACTTCCTATAGATAGACTAATTTGCTTCCCTATTTTCTCTGTCCTCTCTTTATAATCTGTTCTTCTCTTTCTGAGTTCCCCTTAACCTGTGTACCTATGTGCAACACTGACACACACAAATAGATTAATGTATAAATCAAGGTCTAACAAATACTTCCTTATATCTTGGAAACAGAAAAAAATTACCTTTCCCTATTTGAAGTCCTATAAGTTCCAGTTTTCTCCTGTTTTAAGCATATCTCACGCAATATTATTGGTTTGTTTGCCTTTTCATATGTAGGCTAAAAGTATTAATTTAAAAGGAGATAAATATGTTATCAAACTGTTCTCAGTGACTTGCAACCTTCTGACTTTGAGCGCTTTGCATTAAAATGTGTGAGCTTTACTCTCTGTATCTGTAACATAAATCCATACTAACAACAGGGTTGTTGTGAAGATTATATGAGATATATGAATGTTATCTTTGGACACTCTTATCTGTTAGGGGGCTACATGAAAAATAGAACAATACTACTAATTTTCAGGTCCATTTTAATTTGTGGCAACCCCATGTAAAAATATCTACCATTATATAAATGATATAGTATATTTATAATATATTTGCTATAAGAATAGGCATTTACAAAGCATTATTAGTAGTATATATTTATTATATTTTGCTAACATACTTCATGAAGTTGATTATTGGGCCTCTCACTTTTCTATTCTAAGCGTAATTTGTACTTAGTATAATCAATATATTTGTTTCTTTAATTAATATTGTATTTTAGTGCTTTAATAAAATTTTATATATGAATATAATCTCTAAAATAAATGTAGAGAAGTACCAGTAATAAATTGCATAATTCCAAAAAAAAGAAAATTTCATATTGCAGGACCAAACATTTCTAGTATCTGTTCCAAGAGATGCCTGAAGTAAACTCTAAGAAACAGAGAAAAGTTGGAAAAAATAGATACATTGAAATGATGGACAAGGCTATACAGAGTTACTGTTACACTAACAAACAGGAATTGCAAGTTTTGCATAAAAATATTCTGTATATTTTATCTCTCAATAAATAAAATGGCTATACTGATACAGATAATATTTATTGAGTTGATTCATATGAGTAATGTGAATTCATGTGAAGAAAAAGTATGAGCTCCATCCAAAATTATAGAAGAACAGGAGTATAAAAATTGTCATCTTTTTAAAAAATTTTATTAGAAGGAAAAACAAATATTGATTATACACTTATAACACAAATAGCATTAAGAAGTTACATTATCATCTGTCCCAGAATTGATATTAACATTTGGTTTAATGTTTCAATTTTATTGCCTGGCTTGTGCTATACAAAGGTCTCCATATTGTTGAAATAGTCTTAATTTTTTAGGTAATAGAGAACAAGAGCATGTGTTCTTTAGATCTAGTTTTCCCAATTAGTCATTCATTTATTGATGCTTTCAATTTTTCTCCCCTGTATTCATGCCTTTATTGAATTTATTTCATTGCAAAGCCCATCTAGTACTTGAAAGAAAAACTGCAGGTGAAATTTAGCAGTAATACAGAATCCATGAGTCGTTATTTACAAAGACAAGAAGAAAGAATTGAGTAGATTGCTATGCAATTGTGGGGGAGAAATAATTATTTTCATTGCTGGGAAATCGACTAGTTACATGACCTAATGAGAGACTAGGTCGCACGACCTAATTTTACAATGATTGGTAAGATTTATAGCTACATACATTATAACTGTAATGGGGTGTCATAGAGAATGTTATGATGCATAGTAACTCCATGTGACAATGTAGAACTACCCCATACTGTTTTCTTGGCCATAATCTTTCAGGGAGCAGGTGGTCAAAACTTTCTTTCATTGAGCTATTGGGTGGTCCTAACTGCCATTTGTTCCATTAAGCCTTGGCCCACCAGGACTCCTGTTATTCACATAGACTGTGGCCATTAGGTAGAGTTGAATCAACTTGGACTTAGGTTGACACACAAAGATTAAGGAAAAGTAAAGCTTAATAAAAGACACATGACAAGCTAGAAAATATAAGGCATGTATTTGTCCATCTGTACTGCCATCAATGTTACTTATCACAGACACTGATTTAAGAACAAAATAAAGCATATACTCATCAACTTTTTCTACAATAATATCAGCCTGATTTCAAGATTTTTCTTGTCGAGGGGAGATCACTCTTTACTAATTCTCTAGTTTGCAAAGCTATATTCTTCCAACTTGGGATCTTGAGTGGCACTCTTGAGTCAATCTCCTCTACACAGAAGGAGACATTGCATATGTACATTGACGCACTATGGAAGCATAGATGATGTGACCACTGAGCACTGGAGGCAAGCGAGGGGAACTAGATTATTTTTCCTTATTCCTAATTTAAAATTTAGCAACTATGTGCTAATAGCGGCTACAATATTGGAAAATATAAAATGTCACCTCTTTAGAAAAATCACTGTCAAATGAATTGATCTGCAACTCAATTTCCTTTAGGCAAAGTGTATGTCACAGCCTTTTTGCTGAGATCCCAGTAGCCTTTTTCTCTGCTAACATCAATAGTCCTATCCTAGATGATCACTGATGTTTTACAATCATATAACATAGGAATGCATAAAATAAAACTGACAGATGTCCAGAAATGTTTGTGGACTTCTTCTGAAGTGATATGGTATTTTAATTTCATCTTAAGGAAAATAAGTTCATCCTCGGATTGCAATAAGAGACAGAAGGACTGTCAAAAAGGTATTATAAAAAGGAATTAAAATGGGTATAGTAGTTGTGCACGGAACTGCAACCCACTGGGATATGGAGATTCAAATCCAGCAGCGGCTCCATAGGAGCAAAGGCTGGTTCTCCTACTCCCACCACCAGAGGGCAGTGATCCCCCCCAAAAAAAGGAATTAAAATATATGCATGAAGGGTGGATGGGGCTGGCCCCAGGAAGTCAGGCCGAGACTTGGAGCCACCCCAATGTCCCCTGTGTCTCTAGCCTAGCTTCAGACTCCTGTATTGTTACTGTCTTTCTCTTTGTAAATAAAAGGCATTGGGTTCCTATGTGTATATATATATGTATATATATATGTGCATGTACACATCCATAAACACACAAAGTCTTTACATACTACCTAAGGTTTGATATTGACATCATTCTATGTTATTAATCACAAAAATGTTTATTATATCTCCAAGTATACAAAGAACTATATGTATTTATTTTTCTGTCTTTTTAAAACAAATACAATTTACATTTTTATCAATAAAAAAGCTAAAATTGAATTTTATTTTCTAAATTTATTACTTGGAAACGATTGAGCTTTAAGGAAGTTATTACTATGATGTCACCAATGGTTTATAATTTATAAGTGTTTGGATTAGACATTAGCACAGTTATTATTTCCTCTAATGTCTTGCCTCACCATAGTCTAATAATATTCAGGAAATCCAGAAGACAACGGGGAAGGAGAGATCTTGAAAGCTAATAATAGTCACTGAAAACTGATGCCACCATGTAATAAAATATGAACCAATAACATGTATGATACGCTTATAGTACCTGCTAAAGCAATTAGAATCCACACAACTACATTTTTTTTTCAAATGCATTACTAAATGAAAACTTGCTCAATTTTGTAAGATGAAATAGCCATGGAGTTTAATTGTGAACATTGGTCTTTGGATTTTTGTCTTATTACTTACATGTGTGAGCTATTTAACACCCTGCTAAAACAGAAAATCATTGACTAGCAATAAGATTTTGAAAAGTCTTCCAAATAAAGTCAGGGCATGATCTAAGTGCTATATAGTATATGACAACTTAAAAAGTTAAGAATATTGTTTTATTCTTAAATAGTGTGTTTCGAGACTTGGTCAGTATACCGAATCATATCTAATAGTTTTCTGCTTGATATATAATAGAAACACCAATATTAGTATCTTTTCAAATTAATCACATTAAATTTTTTAGCCATTATGAAGAGGCTACATTTTAATTGAAAAGTTTTATATATTTAAGGATATTTAATTGTATGAATTTTAGAGTTTGAGAAATTTTAGAGGTTTTTTGAAAAATAAAATAGTTTAATAGAGTGGCAGGTGGCAGAGTTACTTTGAAAGAAAATCATGGATTGGGAAAAATATATACTTCTTAAATTTAAATCATTTTAAAAAGTTTTCTTTGTCAAGACTTTGGTTTTTCTAAAGAATAATTCCTATAGGAGGTCAAGCTATTATATATATATATATGTTTACCCTAATCATGTATAAGAAGATTATGACATGAAAATTTTTGATCAATTTATAAAATAATTGTGTTAAAAATAATCAAAGCAAGAATAAATACTTTGATAATCTAATAAATATGTTTATATGTATTATCATTAATAAATTTCACATCAACCAAAAGAGGTTTTCATATTCTCCTTTAAAAAATGAGGAATCTGAGTTTCAGGAGAACTTAGGAACTTGTGTGAGGCCCAGAACTAATAAAAGGCAGAGCCAGGAATAACACCCACTTCTGTCTTATGTTAACATCCTTGGACCTCATTACAACATGTAATGGGTATGAATTTAACACTACCAACATTTGTGTGTAAGATATGTTATTTGAGTCCCTATCCAGAAATCAAATCATATGCAGTTCTAGTCCCCAACTCATTATGATTGAAAGGAAATGCATATTTTCTTTTTCTTTGTCCAGTTATATCAGAACATGGAAGAATTATGTGGTAGGAAGAATTATGAATATGAATTAGTTACATTTAAGGAAAAAATGTGTATTATTAAAACAGACAATGAAACTAAAATTTGTTTATGAGGTTGAGCAAGGCAGAAGAAAAGAGACTAGCATTGAGTGAATATGTGCTAGTGTCATATGACGAAAGATAATTTCCATCTCATCTTGAACCAGAACTGACATAGTTACCCTCTCTTCCTATTAAGTCTAACCCTCTACTGTGCAAATCAAGTATTTCATGAGCTTCGAAGTACTTGTCATCTCCCTTGGCGTTGTCTGATCCCAAACAAAATGTGCCTCATATTTTGAAGCGATAGCTTGTCTATCTTTGTTACTACTGTTTAAGAACAAGAAATTTATCAAATTTATAGCAATGCTTCCAACAATACCATGACTTCTCCTGTTAATCCTTGTAACCAATGCAAAATAATAACACTTAAAATGTAATGGCATTTCTCTTGATTTTTAGTAGTATGGGGTAGAGCTATTGCTATTCATGTTAAATTCATACTATTTCCTCTATTTTAATCAAAATGCACATAAATATTTCTTTAAAGTTTCTTGTGTGCTTTTCTTGCCATATGTCATCAAGTTTCACATTATAATTTTAATATCCAAGCATGTATGAGAAATTGTATTTGTAAACAAGTTTGGCATTTGCTGACATTAAGTGTTGTTAAGTGATATTTTTTCACATTATGCTATACTGGAATTTGCGATGGTAGATAACATCTTGTGTTAAATATTCATATTTCTTTATTTTAGTGATAATGACGAGTGATAATAAAGTAAAATATATTTTGCATTTTATTTGCAATATAAATTGCATCTTATTCTTTTATAAATGCCTTTTTAAATCATTTAACCATTACCATAAACCTATCAGTTAAATACCCTTACCTGCATTAACTTTTAGAGATGGTATTTTCAGATATTAGAAATAATGAGCAAAGAGTTGAATCAACTACTTGACTTCATAGGGTTAGCACCTGCCTCTCCTTCCCATTACCACTTCTCACAATGCTGAGAAAGTCCATAAAGTAATAGACATCTTGAATTGTAGAATGAAGCCCAAACCCCACCCTCTCTAGGGAAGTGCTAATTGTGAAATACAGAATTAATGCAAATAAGGGATAAAATTCATAACTCTCAGAGTAATAAAAATGGAAAACATTTTTGGTTTGCTTCCTTTTCACTTTTCCTCCCTAACTCAAATGAGGTATAAGAGTCATAATTTGAATCGATGCCATAAGCTCCATCAGAAATATTAAATGTTAAATAAAGTGATTCCTATTGACCATAAAACGGATACCATTTGCTATTCTAAGAAGATTTATATAAAAAAACTTTTATGTGAATACTAGGAAAAAAACTATTTTTATTTCAGTCTGCAGACAAGTTAATGTGCTACTGGAAATATCATCCATATTCTAACCTAATCAGTTCCCAGAGCGCCTGCTTCTGCAGAGTGCTCTGAAATACCCCTGATTTGTCCCACTACTACGTAGTGCTTGCAGAAGCACTACACAGTCTCACTACAGTGTCTCAGGCAAGAGTTACGTAGGCGTTTGTCTTGGTTGTAGTTTCGGTTGTAGTTCTTTGCTGCCTACCTTTGACCTGGCAACATGTGCATATTTTTATTTGAGATCAAATAGTCTTGTCCTAATTTCTAGGTATTTGTTCTTCTAAGCCAAAGTCCCGATGATAAAAGAGTGTCACCTTTGTGCTTGTGGTCCTAATGGCATCACCTCCAAGCAACCTCCCACAACATATAGAGCTCGAGGTTGGCCATGTAGAGAGGTACCTAAGCCATGTTCTGGGTGCCTGACCACCTCGCTGTATGAGTCCGTGGCAGGTGCATAAGTCGCATGCTAGCATGAAAAGTGCGAAAGGGTAGATGGGGGAATGGCATTGCTGTGACGACATAGAATTTCCTTTGGAAAATACAGAAAAAGACAGTATTTTTTGGAGACATCCATATAGTGATTTGAGACTTTTGTTCTATATGTAGAGAGAGAAAAAGAATGATTTTACCTCAATTTTTAATTAATTCCTGTAAGAATTAGTTGGATAGCTAACATTTCCTGTGCTTTAGAGTGCATTTGCACAGTATTACTTGAGACAGCATAAATGCTACCTAACCAATCACCAAATTAGGGTATTTAGACAACAATAGCTATGTTTCAATACCTTAATATGTTTCACCATCAGTAACAGGTACACAATTGTAGTTATCTCAAACTCTCTTTTTTTGATAAGCATGTTCACAATGGTTCCTTTTATGAATAAATTCAAGTCTTCATTTTCTTCTCAATAGGATAACATTTTTAAATTGGAAGATTCACATTTTGAAAATGGCCGTGGAAAGAGTCCTTATGACCCTAAACTACTGACAGCATCTCTTTTAATAGGTATGTAATCAAAAATCAACTTAAATTTTATATAAAAATCAACTTGCATGCTCTCTTTTCATCTACAATGAATTTCCATTATTCACACAGTTCTAGTTTAAGCAGGATTCAGTTGTGAAATATCCAAATATTAGAATGAAGAATAACTAAATGTTGCTTGTTTTGAAAACGTTAATTCCTGATGTTTTCTCTGTTTGGATGGTTTTATATCTTCAAACTGGATTGCCTAAACACTTTACATCCTCAGGTGAACTTTAACATATTAATTTTGTGAAAAATTGTTTTAGTTTTCATTTCATGAAGTAGCATTTGATAAGGGAAGTTTGATAAGTCAGAGAAAAAGTGAAATTTCAATCAACCCAGTTTTGTAGTTCTAAGATATGTCACAGTGTCAACATTTGGACAATGTAATTAGCACATGTAATCTAACTGGGATACAATTGAAAGAGAGCTCTCTCTCCCCTACACACACACACACATACACACACACACACACACACACACACTACTGTGAGCAGATTAGAGGCATCTTGATAACTTGACGGATATTTCAGTCAAAAAAGAACAATTCTATTTTCCGTTTGCAACTTTGGGCTCCTCTCCTTTTTCCCTTTTTTCTCCCTTACCTAAAGAAAGCTTGCTGTGTGATTTCTCTACATTTCCTTTCTAGTCCACCCCCCCCCCAATTCTATACCCCTCTTTTCCTTTGCATTGCACATAGGTGGTTATAGTTTGGTTAAAATTGGAGGCCTATGAAGGGGGGAAAATTGAAGTCTTTTAGTTTGTTTTAGAAGATAAAGAATATTTACTTCACTGCTCCAGGGATATTTAAAATTGCAAACCAAAAGTGATACATCAAGAACATTCCATGTTCATGAACAGGAAGGATTGACATTGTGCAAACATCACTAATTCAAAGCAATCTATAAATAAAACACAAATCCAGATCCCAACTCCATTTTTTTTGTTGTTGTGGCATCACTGCTCTGGTGGGAGTAGGAAGCACAGCCTTGCTCCTGGAGAGCTGCTGCTGGATTTGAACTGTTAACCCTGTGGGCCGCAGTCCCATACACAACTACTAGGCCACCATGGCTCAGTCATCCCAACTCCATTTTTTAAGAGGTGGAAAAACTCATTTGTACCTTTAGTTGGAGATAAAATAAAACTCAGGATAAATAACAAAGTACTTAAAAAGAAGAACAAAATAGGGAACATCTTACTAACTGATCTCAAAGCCAATTATCTAGTTACTATAGTAAAAATATCCTAAGACTGGTACAATACTAGACTCCTAGACCAATTATAAAGACAGAAAAAAACAAAACCCCAAAACAAACTCATCCTCTGACAAATAATTGACCTTCAACTAAGTGCCAAAAATATTTAAGTAGCAAAGAGCTAGTCCCTTCAACATATCATACTGGCAGGCTTGGATCTCTATCTGTAGAAGAATGAAATTCTCACCCATATACAAGAAAAGATGAATCAAAGGCCTAAATGTAAATCCCAGAACTATAAAGAGCATCAGTGAGAAAATAGGATCAGAAAATAGGCCCTGCTGAAGGGAAGACATATACTATGTAACATAAAGAGGGAAACTCACAGTAGACAATAGACTATTCCTAGACCCAGTAAAAGTAATACATTAAGTGCATCCAAAGACTTTACCAAAAGAGTACACAGAGAACCCCAGACTGGGAAAAACATCTTTAGCAATGGTACAATACACAAGAGTGTAATCTCTAAAATATATAAAAAGCATAATATTTGAATTAGAAATAAATGAATAATACAATCAATAAGTGAGTGAAAGAAGAAAAAGAAGAAAAGTTCATTAAATGTGACATCCAAACAGCTAAAAAACATACAAAAAAGCACTCATGATCATCATCCACCCAGCATCTACTGACCAAGATAACTCAATAATAATACTAATAGAACACAACATGCTGGACAGGGGGGAGAGAGAGTGGAATTCTCTTCCACTGCTGGTGGGTTTATAAATATGTGCAACCATTGATGGAAGCAATATGACTCCACCTAAAACTGGAAATAATAATTCTCTATGAGTCAGCTGTACCTGTGCTGGGTATATAGGCTAGAGAAATAAGAGCTATAATGGGATCTGACAGATGCATTCCCATTGGTACTTTGGTACATACACACAAAGGAATTCTGTGCATCACTAAATGCCAGTGATGAAACCATGAAATATAGTTGGACCCGAAGAACTTTATGTTTAATGAAGTTGCCCAATCATGAAAACAAATACAGGGTGAGGCCAATTATGATAAAGACCAAGACAAAGGTGTGCTCACCAAATGAAACAGAACTCAGAGGTTATCAAGGCAGGAACATTAAAGGTAAGAAGCTGTATTAATGAAGAAGAAGGTTCATAAGTATTGACATGAATAGACAGGAAGACAGAGGTCCTTAAGAAGGAGAGGAGAAGCCAGGGAAGCAAGTGGGATAGAACACAGGGGAGACTGGGACACAGGGGGTGATGAGTGATTTAGATATGTTGAATGAAGAATTGATGTTCTGAAATGTAAACATCCACCTCTATACAATCAAAATTAATTTGTTAAAAATAGGACCGATTGTTACCTCTATTTTTAAACCTTTGAGTTATCAACAACTCATAGCACAAATGACTCTGTTTTTCCTCAGATTCTGACTGTTTCTACATCTTGTATATAAATTATTTGATATTTGTTTCCTTCTCTAAATACATTTAGGTGTTTTATAACAGAATAGAAATAATAATGAAACTTTTACATAGGATTTTCTAATTAAATGTTGAATAATGAGTGTAGATTATTTTTAAAAATAAATTGAGTTTTCTATGAGAACATCATAAACTTATTTATAGTCTTTTTCTTTACAAATAACTCTTTCCAATTAAAAAAAACACCTTTATGCATAATGATTACAACATTAACTCTGAAGATATATGTTCCTAGAGTTCTCTAAAGTACTTTATCAGTTTCACTGATCACTGTTCTATAAAGAATATAACTGCTGCAGTTAGAATTATCACCTCAATTGCTTTTCAAATGTAGACAATTTCATTCCATTTGATCCACTTATGCAGCAATTTAACAAAACTTTAAGACCTAAAAAAATGCAGCAAATTTAGCACACTTGCAATTTTCCTATTCACAGAAGGCCTAATGATTACATGTGGCTGATTTCCTTAAGGGTACACACTGATATTTAAAATTTGTCTTAAAAAGAGAGGAGTCATTCCATGCGGCAGTCATGTGCTTATGTTAATTTCGTGATTAAAATGTAGGGGTGGAGTCTAGTCTATTAATCTGGAGATAACCATTGAGTAGCCAGTTAGGCCTCTATGTGGGCATGGCTTTCTCCTGATGTGTCTGGGAAATCTCACAGTGTTTCCCTCGTGAAGATGAGAAGCTATCTTCCCTGGTTGTTGGGAGTTGGTCTCAGAGACAATGAATCTCGGACAAGATGGCAGCATCTGGGGAGCCGGAGGAGAAGCCACACGGCTTTGCCCTGATGGTGCCAGACCTCTAAAGCTGGTGAGGCCACATGGGGTCCCCGGCCAGCGATCAGTTGCTTCTGCCACTACTGGATGCTGTTGATGGACCCTGAGCCCTGGAAGCATGGAGCCATGGGGAGACCCCTGCCAGTGCTGGGATT